>JAVJGI010000036.1:21174155-21204208 GCA_035590275.1 Ibycter americanus | reverse complement strand
TTTCTGCTGAAAGACATGGACAGTCAGCTGTGACCATCAAACCATCGCTGGCTGAAGATACACGTGCACCCAGCACTGGTGGGTACAGACCTGGGGTGCATTTAAAACTGTCATCTGCTGTAGCCAGGACAGCAGCACCCCAGAAACCCAGCCTGGGGGGGTCTCAGCTCTATTGCATGCTTTCCATGTGCCAGGGGAAGTCAGATCGAAGCATTCCAGTGCAGCAAGGTGGTTTTGAAAACCCATTGGTTGTCTGGCTGCACTTCCAAGTGCTTTTTGAAACTGCTGCACTGGCTCCTCCATGCTTCACCCCGCAAGAATGGGGGAAACCTGTGCCTCGGTGAAGGAAGCACACGCCACTGGAAATGGCTCTAAAACCTCTGACGATGCTCAGATACTGCCAAAATGGAGCCACTTCCATTACTCGCAGCTGGTGAGAACCAGGACCACCATCACCCCTCCCTGGTTCTGCTCTTGTCTGAGACAAGACACTTCCCTCCGCCTGCTCCCCTCCATGGTGTCTGCCTTCCCGTTTAGACCATGATCACTCTCGTCCTTCAGGCAGCAAGACCCCCAGGTGCTGCTGACACGTGCAAAGCAGATGGGAGCAATCCTGTGGTCAGAGCCCGGGAATAGCCAAATTACAAGCCTGGAACCCTTGGCACAGGACCGCAATAGCATCAGGTATCACAGTGTTTGCAATACAAGCAGGACCCCTGGCATTCAGCCGGGCATTCATCATATGCCCTACAGATACTTATAACCATATAATCACACAGACTGTTAGCGAGGGCAGGGCAGAGGTCCACGAGGCGCTGTTCCAAGCAGTTATGCTGTTTGGATGGAAGGCAATCAGAAATCCCCCAGAGATTTGCAAGAACGCTCATTGTGCTCCTAAGATTTATTGCATGCACGCAACTACGGTGCTTAAAATGAAACATTCTTTGTGTGATTATCCAAAGAAGGTAGAAGGGAGAATATTAATTACAGGAAGAGGCTATGTTCTACTTTAATTCCAGTAAAAGTGCAACCCAGGCGATTGATTTAACTCCATTTCTCCTTTATTCTTTGGAAGCACAAGTAAGATGGTTTGGCTGGATGCGCACTGCAGCCTCCGAATGCTCCCAAAGCTCAAGGTGAGGAATGGCTCTTTGGTCACATCCACCCTGATGCTCTGTGCTAGCGCACCAGCTCCAAAGCTTCCCTTCACCTGCTCCAAGCATGGGACCCTATGCGTGGCATCGTTCAGAGGGACATCTCATGGAAGCTACCAGGAGAGAGAAAATCTCCCCATCCGATAGGGACACAGAGCAGCGCAGAGCTGAGCACGCACCCCCAGGACACGGGACTGCTTTCTGCCAGGGCTCTGCTGCCTGCAAACAGCCTCTAATCCCTGCTGTCCGTGCCCAGGGTTGCAATCTCTACCCTACTGCAGGGCGAGGATAAATTCAACCCCACAACGAGCACTCGTACCCTGATTCCTACCCCAGGTTGTCCTTCCAAAGCCAGCAGTGTCACTGCGTCTCTACTCTCTGCAACAGATGCTCAGCAGAGTTGACACAGGCTCACCTTGAGCTGCACTAACAGATGAGCAGCCAGTGTCCTGTGCAGGATGGTGGAGCCTCCTAGCAGTGAGTTTTAGAGCCTGGTTTCTTCATCCTTTTATTTACAACCCAAGTCAATTATCAGCAGCACAAAACACCTCCTGTCCTCCTTGACAGGAGCTGGTGGTGCCCCTGCTTCTGTGGAGGAAGAGCCTCTGCTCAGCACCTGCCCCATAAGCCCGTCCCCTTCAAAGCATCCTCACCAGACACTCCTCCTCCTCCTCCTCCCAGGTGAGGAAGTTTTTTCAAATCTGTCAGCTAGAAACCTCTGGGCTGATTCTCAGCATTTGTGCAACTTTGTGATGAGGCCAGCTGCTTTTTAAGGTGTTTAAAGGGCTGTGCGCTCTGTCACACCCTGCCATCGTGCACAATGTGGCACCTGGGTCAGCTCATACTGAAGGACCACGGGGAAAGCAGACATGCCAGACTGCACTAGGAACGCACGCAGATGCAGACTGCCTCATCAGGTCCCAAAATTTAGTTGCTTTTGGTCATCATAAACTTGCAGACGTGGGAACACCAGGACTTGCACTTTCCAGCCTGTGCCTGATCCATCCCCTGGGGACTCGGTACGGGTTTGGCATAAGCAGTCAAAAATGTTGCAAGAAGCTATGGAAGAGGTGATGACTTTGCCGGAAGAACAAGTACGTCCTGGCTGCTGCTGGCTGCCCAGCGTCTCCCAGTACTGCCTCATCCCATGTATTTCAAATTCCTTTTAAAGGTCTTGACTACAGAGCCAGTTTTATGAGATGCTGGGAATCTCCATCACCACCAAGTCAGGAAGAACCACAAACTGGTCATACCTAAACCAGACTTGCTCCTAAAGCATTCCTCCAGCATGAGCATGGATTATCCTCAAACAGAATCAACAGGACAGAGCAATGTTGAGAGAAACAGGGCAGACAAAAAGTATCAGGACTTGCAGTGAACAGGGTCACACCGTGGAGTCACTGGCAGATTCAGGAATTACCTTCCCGTGTCCCTTTGCCGAAGTGACTCCTCGCACTCTCTGCCAGCGAACAACAAAGCGTGCATGCAAGGGAAGGAGATCTGAGGAACGCAGCAACGGCTTGTTTGTGTTTCTGCTCGACTGCAGCTGGATGTTGCTCAGAGGCAAAGTTGATGGGGACTTGATTTATTTATTGGATGATGTACACAATTCAAAAATATGGCACTGAACCCAGAGTTCTGCAGAGCCTGTTTAAAGGCAAACATAAATCAAAAAGCACGGCGGAAAACCCAAGATCCATGCTCTTACTGCACGCCACCTTTACCTGTTACCTTTTCATTTGCCCCCAAACCCATTCAGAGCTGCAGTTGTCCCACTTCACAAATCGCTCCTGCCTCGAGCTGCTGCTGGGGCTCATTTGCACATCCCCATGTTTGCACAGCGCTACATATGAAACTCAGCCTGACTCACCCCCCCAGCATTGCAAACATCAAGGAAAATGGGAACCAATACACTCAGTCATTTTTTTTTTTTTTCCCCAAGGATAATTTCCCACATTGGCTTTTGGCTCCTGTGCACAGCGCAGGACCGGTGGGTTCTGCTAAGGCTCACCCCATCGGGTGCGTTAGACCAGGGGAAGGAAAAGTCCCTTCAGAAGCTTTACTGCTGATGTCTATTTATACTTTACATCAACAAATCTCTTCACTTTTAATAACACTGTCATCTCACCTATGTAAAATATGTATTAAAACCCACAAAGTGCGGGTCTGTCACTGTAGGTTAAGTAAACATCACTTCAATTTGCCGTTAGTCCTATAGCAAATGCTCAAATTGTTCACATTATTCAAGCCAACCCACTTTATATTAAAAAAAAAAGGGAGAGAACCTACAGCAGAATGCTACAATTCATGCTCAGAATATGTGATTGCGCCACGAGCTTCCTCACTCAGAAGGGACAACACAGAATCTTGTACACCTTTCCCAACAAATCTGTGCTGCAGAATTATAAGCAACTTAGATGCAACATTGAGCCTGCTGCAGCAGGGATTTCACCTGGAGAGGGGTGCCTTGGCTCTGGATATCTGCCAGTTTGTTGCCAAGAAATACAAGGAACCCAGAGCCCTAAACTAAGTTTGTCCTAGCTGGTCAGAAGATACAATCCTGGCAAAGCAATCGTACGCCTGGACCGGGCTCTGAAGCAGGCGAAGGATGCGCTGAAAGATACAGTTCACCTCTCCCCCTCAGCCACACACACTGACCATCCCCTGACGTTTTTGTTGGCTGCACAAGGCTATTCAGAAGAGCAGGCACACAAGAGCAGCTTGCCACACCGCCACAGGCGCTTGCCTGTATGATTTGGACTCAGCTGTCTCTTTATTCTGAAACAACCATCACGCTAGTGATGATGATCTGGGGGCAGGATTGTGGCAGCGTTACGTGGAAAGGGCAGTAGGAAGTTTGTAAGATCAAACTCCTTTTAATTGCAACGCGCACATACGAGCAGAAGCCTTTCCAAGGGGAAGCACTGCTTCCAAGTGCTTACCTGTGATGGAGGGGAGAGTCCCTCTCCTCCCGCCAAGGCTGAAATTTAAGACTAATCATGGATTAAGCTACAGAAGGAAATTCTTTGTTCCTGCAATGTTTAAATCTGTATGAACCTACAGCGGTTCCACGACAGCATAAAAGCAAGCCCCGTCCATCACTTCCTTCCAGAGAAAGCCCAAAGGAGCAAGTCAAGTCTTGCTCCCCATAAATGTGCTGGAAACATAATAAATATTATTAAATTCCATTAGACACTATACACTTGAAAGCCTTGTCTGGGGGAGGGGGTAATTTCTGACATAGGGATGATTGATTTCCAGTAGAGCTAGGAATGTGATGCGTGGTTAATAGAAGTAAAATACATGTACTTAAGCCTTCCTCCTCACCAGGAAACTGCAACGCATATGGCTCTGTCTCGGTGCAGTGTCTGTGTTGACAATGAGCTACTGAACAAGGGCTCCTTGCTGGTAAGGTAATAAGTAGGTCCTGACCTGCGCTGCTCACAGCTAAGTGCACCTCACCGCCACATGACAGGTGAGGCCTGGCAATTGCACACCTCCAACAAGTGGAGCAAAAAAAATATACACACGAAAATACACCATGCATAACGATGCTAACGTGCCAAAGGACCTTACTTTGCGTTGCTCCTGTGTTCGTGCTGAAAAACATCTGTGTGTGCATGCACTGAGGCGGGATTTAATACCTGCTTAGATATCCTTTAGTGCTTTCGCATGATTGCCTGGATGCTCAGGCAGACATCGCTGGAAAAGCTCCACGGACAGCAAAGATAACATCAGGAGTGGAGTGCCAAGTTATGCCCAAGATGGGGGTGCTGGGGGATCGCGATCCCCACTGCTCCCAGTGCCGCGGCACACGGTTTGCTCTGCATCCTCTGCTACGTGTTGTTCTTATCTTGCTCCTCCTTGGCCGGTTCTCTCCGACAGCAGCGCCGAGAGTGCAAATCCCTCTCTGTGGATGAAGCTGGTGAAGTTCCATAACTGAACATGACACCAGGACTCCCACACGCTCCCCAGAGGCCAGTCGAGCCCAGCCCTTCCAGCCTGGCCACTTCCATGCGCCGCTTCCACGAGTCTAAGGTTTCTAAGAACTGGCCCCAGATGCTTGGAAGCTCAGGATGCAGCTAAATCAGCTCGTGTGGCCTTTAGCCTGAAGGGCTGAGAAGGACAGGAGAAACCAAGCTGGGGTCATTTAACATCAAGCCCACGAGCCTCCCACTTCAGCTGAGCTTGGGGAACGCAGCTGTGGGGAAGCAACACGGGGGTTAACGCCCCTTCCCTGCACTGCAGCGAAGCTCTGGGAAGGGAGATAACAAACGTGAAAAGCCTGGTGGTATGGGCTTCCAAAGCCAGCCCCTGCGGCCAGGCGTTAGAGCCAGGGACAATGCTGCTAACTAAGGTCCCGTTTTCGACTTGGCCAAGGATCTGCTGCGCATCCTTAGTCAACAAAGTGCTCCGTCTCATCTGAGGAACAGAGATAACGGAGATGAAAGATACTGCACGCAAGCAAAGAGCTTATTATTAGCTCGGTTCACAAGCTGGCAGGAGGAACCGCAGGTCCTACCCTTGGCAGGGCAGAGGGTAGGCGCGTATAGCCTGCTCCGCTCTATTTTTTTTGGTCTGTAATCGTACTCTGCTGTCATTAATACCGTACATCCAATCTGAGGCTTTCCTGATGTTTGGAGCCCAGCCACAGCCTCCTTGTTGTGTACACGAGGTTTCCCCGCTGCTCTCGATGGCTCAGCCAACTGAGCTGCCTGTCCTGGCAGCACGTTATTCTCTGGGGAAAGAGATTCATCTGGTATTAAACTGCAAACTAAAAACCTAGTTGTATTTGCAGGTTTGGTTGTTAGCACACTAAATGGAGGCTGCTACAAAGGCTTCTGGAGAGATGTTTGCAAAGAAAAGGAGAAAGGATGGGGTGCTGAGCCAAACAAGCACGTCACACCAGAGCCAGGCGGAGGGGAGCTGCAAACCACACACCCGTGACCTGCCATTACATCAGTTTTAAGCATCAGGTCTCAGAGAGCACAGCAGGCATTACCTAACTCAGCTCCATCAAGAGCTTTCTGCTTTCCCTGGACTATAACCGATCAAACCTGGGTACATGCCATTGCTCCTGCCGCCAAGCTGGGCAACATGTTTCACCATTTCAGGGTACAGAGCTCGCTCACAGACACAGAAAATAGCCACGTTCATTGACAGCACCTTTGCCTGCATGAATAAATCTGCTCCCAGACAAACACCTGGGGAGAAAAGAGCAAAATACTGTTGAAACTAACACAGCTCTTAAAAACACAGAGTCCCTGCTGCAGTACCTCCCCGCAGATCCATCACATGGACCTTTGGAGTTGGGTTTCCCTTGGTCCGGCAGGATAAGCTCCTCCAAGAGCCCCGTTGCCCTTTGCAGTTAGGTGGTGGTTCAGGGATGGAGCTCCCCCAAACACAAGCCAGCCTAGCTATTTCCATTCTTTTAACAGGCACCAGAAAATCAATCGGGTGAAGAGACCTGAGAGACAAACACCTCCCAGGCATCCTAAGCTGTGGCACATTTGCCACTACAAACATACCAAGGCTGGAGTCCCCGTGAGAGCCACACAGAGCTTTGTGGAACATCCAAACATCTCCAGTGCAGCAGCATGAAAGAGCAGAAGGTAGAGATGGAGAAATTAAATGACCCAGAAACAGACGTTTGTCTGGGTTCTCTTCCAGGAACAAGGCTAGGGACACACATACGCACGCTCCCGCCCCCAGATTAATATATCTAGGCTTTGATTAAACTGATCCCAGGTAATCGCAGCACTTCAGCTACCATCTCTCTTGGAAAGTGCAGCAATCTTTCTTTCTAGCTTTCCTCCACTGGCCCAGCAGCAGGTTGCTGTTAGCTTGTCCTGGGCTACATCAGCAGAGGCTAAAAATAATTACCCTTAAAGGAAATCCAAACACTGCAATCTCCTCTTTCACTCACTACCTAATTAATAGTTTCCAGGTCACCCTGGCTTTCTGAGAACATCTGTTTGTTTTCACTACATTCAAGGGAAGTCAAAGCTGGCCTGAAAGGGGAATACGAAAGCGTGTTTAATGTTTGCACAGTCTTCCTTCCACAGACGTATCCGGACGTTGGGGTCTTGGAGCAAAAAAGTGCATCCACAAATGCAGATCCATGCCCTCAAATCTACAGCGCATGCGTCGCCGTTCAGGGGCAGCGATCGATCTCCGCAGGCACTAGGAACAGATTACCCACGGGTTCTTTCAGGAGCATTTTTGCAAAAATATAGAAACAAATGCAATTATGGAAAAAGATGCCAATGAGTCACCTTAAAGCCTCCGGTGGCATCGCATGAGGAAGTTGCACTCAGGCACATTTTTAGCATTTGGTTCCAACGCGTGGGTGAGACTTGAGTCAGCACATGCCTACACAGGAAAGGTCCTTCCTTTCTGTTTAAGCGAGGTTTGCACATATCCAGCCCTCACATTTATGGCTGGACAGGGCACATTCATCTCGCTTTGTAGGGACTTGGCAAGAGGCAGAACACCAGGTGGCTCCAAGTTTGCCACGTAGGCTGATGGCACTGCTCCCACGCAGACACATCGCTGTGACAGCACCCCAGCCTCCCTCCGCTCCCGATCCGCACAAAACAACATGCGAAGCTAAGAGCTACAACTGCAGCAAGAGTACTGGAGGTACGTGGTGAGAAAGAGACACCGGCACAGGACAATGGATGTACCGTTAATAAAAATGGAAAATCATGGAGGAACTGCTCCAGGCAGCAAGGGCTGGAGAAGTCAACAGCATGAGGATGAGCAGAAGTAAGCACGGGGAGATACAGTCTGTAAAGGCAGTTTCTCAACGGAGAGCAATGGGTAATAAAACGAATGGTGGCAGGGAAAGAGCTGGAAGATGGAGGAGATACGAGTGTTCTGGCTTTCCATACATCCAGGGACAGAACCCGGCACCAGGAGCTCTCCCGGAGTCTGTCAGCACCTTCAACCGAGTCATCACTTCACAGCACAGCCCTGATGCAACTCCCAAGCTGTAACACAAACAACACGGCTCTGCGGCTCAGATCCCGGCTCATCCCCAGCCGCAGCCAAGGATATGCATTCCTGCGCGTTGTGTGCCAGAAGGCAGCGCACTGGCTGGGTTGGGAGGCGCTGACAGAAATTAAGCAATCACTCATTATTCTTCGGTGTCAGAGCACTGTTCCACCCAAGAACACCAAGTCCTTGGGTGACAGGCACTTGGAGGGACCTTTGGTAGCTTCTCAAGTAACATCAGCTGTGCAAATGCTCACAGAGAAGCAGAAATGACCGAGCCCTGCGCATCCCGCCGCACCTTGCACCCGCACGCTCCGGGGAGGATGGGGTTTGCCCACCTTCTCTCTGCGTCGGGGTAAAGCCAGCATTGCAGTTCAGTCCATTACTGGCACCCACTTAGGCTACATCATTCCCTCCTCTCTGCAGAAACTTTTTCAAGCAACAGGAGCAAAACCACAAAACCAAGACATAAGGCCAACCGTGCAGCTTTGCCATTTCTCCAGAACTGTTGAGCTCTGCTTGTAGGTCAGCACATGGGTCACCCCATCCTTCCCTGCCCCACAGCTTCCCTTGCACTGGGATGGTGGGGGAAGTTTCAAGAACAGACCTGGGGTTGCAAGAATAATCCTGCTTAAGCTCCTGGGACGGGATATTGCAAGGGGTAGGTGCATCTCAGGAGTAATTAGCATGGTACCCTCCACAGGGCTGGACATTAGTTTTAACATCATTATCTTTTTACTTCATTAAGTAGACAGCACCACCAAGACTTGTATTTTTCTTTTATCCTCAACTCTATGCTTTAACACACACCCCTAGACACCCCAGTGCCTGGCTCCAATTTTTCTGCCCCGCTGCTCAAGACATGGGAAAACAAGCGCGGTATCACACAGAGCGGTGTCAGTGGTATTTGCTTCATTTCAAGAGAAGCTATATTTAAAAGCCAAACCCAACGTGCCATTCTGCTTACCATGGGCAGATGGAATAACACGCGATGCCTGGAGCTGCCCGGGCTGTGGGACAGCATGTGTGGTGGATGCACGGAGGCAGACTTGTACGGTGGATGCTGTGAACTCCAGTGTGACTTGAACACTAGTCAGCTACGGGGCCATTTACTTGGCTGTACTAATTTTTCTATAGATCTTTCTCAATTATTGGATAATAACGTTAATCAACAATGCAGCAACCCACCAACCCAGTGAAACCTTCATTTAACAGTTTTCCCTAGCACCGACGAGACCGCAGCTGAGCCTTATGCTCTGCATTCCAGACCAGCACATACAGTCAGGATCAGTGTCGTGGAGCAAGAGTCCTTCCATCCTAACCACACCACCCAAACCACAGCAGGGATCTTCTTCAACCACAAGGAATACTTTAATCTTGGAAAATAAGTAAATCTTGTGGACACATTCAAACAGCCTAAACTGTTGTTCTAAAGTACAATGAGTTGTATGGTTCACAAAAGCACATCCCGACCTTAATCCACTCGCCGCTGGCTCGCACCACTGCGATCCCAGTCTGCCTTTCTTTCATTCGAAGAGCAGCAGTAATGGGAACTAGTCTTGACCCTTCATGAGGTTAAATAACATCCAAACATTAAAGCCAGCAGAAGCAGCACAACTCTAAGTTCATGTCACCCAAAGATGGACTTGACCTGCACAGATCCAGCAAGTTTTTTTACAAAAATACTGCCCAGAAGAAACACAAGAAACAAATTACTCACCCAAACCCCCTAAAGTCTGAAAAACTAACGATTAAACAGGAGCTGAAAAAGTTTATACCTTGAGTGCACACTCAAGTCAAGAGCAAAGTGATCACAGACCTCAGTTAGCAAAGGATGGGGTCTTGTCCAGCGGCGACTGCTCTTGAGAACAGGCACAAAGGAACGAGCCTCCGGGAAGTGCCACTTCCCAAGATCAAAGCGCTAATGAAATACTAATTTGTTCTCATGATGAGAAGCTATGGCTGAGAAAGCGCCCACGATGCGGAGATCGGCACTGCGACTCAGTCACGCAAATAACACGACGAGATTCACCAGCTTATTCAAGGGGTGAGAGAAGGTTATATTTTCACTAGGAATGAAAAGCTTTTCAGTTGTTTTCCCCCTTCAGCAAAGGGAAAACAAAAATAATCCTTTACATTCAGGTCAACCAAAACGCATGACCAATCGCTTTGATTTGGTAGTCTGTATAATTTTTCCTTTCTGCAAAAAGGATTGCAAGTTATGAAACAAAATGTTACTCCAAAATGGAAGAACTTGAATATTTAGCTCCGAAAATGTTGAAACAAAACATAGTTGCCCTTTACAAAAAGATCAGCTACCGGTGCCAATTCAGTAAACAGTTTCAGTCAACCCCAAAATTGCATTTCTCGGCAAATAAATTATCCAAGGTTGCCCAGATCTATGCAGGCTCCAAAAACAAAGTGCTCCACTATTTGAGCTCAGAGCAAATCTCCATCACTCCAACCATGCTAATGACTTGGATCCTCTCCGAACATTCCCAAGCCACTACATGGAAATATAGTTTTAAAAACTTTGATAAAAGCGATTTGTTGGTGCTAAGTTTTGCTCTTAGGAGGAAAACAAGAGAAGTAAAGGTATTTTGCTCCTTTATTCAGGAAAAAAGGGGGGTGGGAGGTGGGAATTTTGCCAGGCACCCATACCAGGCACTTGAACAGGTTAAATGATCCATGTAAGCAGATACACCGGTTCTGAAAAACATGACCCCATTACCTGGCTGTTAATATTTCTAATATTGTCATCTGCTTTGCCAGACTGTTTTGTGGGCTTTCATAGTGGAAAGAATTGAGTGATTTTTATAGTGGTGGCTCCACAGAAACAAGCCCCAGTAGATGCTAATGGCAGAACCATAGTCCCACTTGGGTTTGGTTTGTTATGGGTTTTTTAATAGTGCTGACAGCAAAATCCTTTCATCTTCTGGGAAAAGAGCAAATAGTCTCTAATAAAAGAGCAAAGCCATGACCCTGCCAATTAAAGTCCTCCAAACCAGGCATCTCAGCTCCCTGCAAGTCGGGACTTTTCCTCCGTTCCCAGCACCGCTTCTGCTCTGGCAGAGCCCAGGAAGAGAGGAACGAGCACCCAAAATGCACTTGCTACATAGCAAAATAAACACACACATCCATACCTGGCACAGACCTGCTTCTGCGTGAAGGCAGATCTCAAGAGATGACACCCAGAGACACCAGCAGTAATGGGAACTAGTCTTGACCCTTCATGAGGTTAAATAACATCCAAACATTAAAGCCAGCAGAAGCAGCACAACTCTAAGTTCATGTCACCCAAAGATGGACTTGACCTGCACAGATCCAGCAAGTTTTTTTACAAAAATACTGCCCAGAAGAAACACAAGAAACAAATTACTCACCCAAACCCCCTAAAGTCTGAAAAACTAACGATTAAACAGGAGCTGATAAAGTTTATACCTGAGGCTTAGGTCTTCTGTCTATCAAGGAAACTAGACTAGATGTTACTGTTCCAGATAGGAAAATCTGCACAGTGAAGCTTAAATCGCACATACAGCCAGCTCACAACTGTGGCAGCGAGAACCTCTCTATCTGAGCAGCCGTACACATCTTCCTTTTACCCTAGTTTAGTCATCTGGGCTCAATCATCTCAAAAGAGAGGAGTCCAAGGTAGCAGAAGACAAGACTTCTATTTTGCCAGTGCCCCAGCCCTCCAGTGAAAAGTTTTCTCAAGAAAAGCTGTTTGCTTCACAAAAAACATCTTGTCCCAGAGGAGGGATCCCCACGTGCACTGCCCAAGCTGTTGAGACCTCCTCTCTATCCTTTTTTCTCCCCCTTTTCCCTCCCCCAAGACTTTCCTACTCTTCATCGCTACCATCAGCTTTCCCAACAAACTAAGAGGGCTGAGGCTAGAACAAAAATAGCCAGCATTTGACACCACATTCCCCAACAATGTGTCTTGGTAATCAGGACAAATCCAGTCTCAGCTCCTGGCAAAGCTCCTCCTGGAAGAAGATGACCTCTCATGCTAGGTCAGCATGAGATGGGAGCTCACTTGCTCCTCAAAACAGAAATGGGGTGGGGGGGGGTGGGGGGTGGGGAAGTACCTAGGGTCTTATTCTGTTCACATTTACAACCGGCTCCGCGCTGGGGAAATCCAGCCGATCTCCTTGGAGCTGCTCACAGTTTACATCACCATGAGCACGAGAAGAGTCAGGCCATTCACTGTGCGTGCTTCACAGCACTGGCTCGAGGCCATAATGATCTGATCTCAATCTACATTTTCATTAAGCTTGTGGGTGGTTCAGCGAGAGGGTTTTATTGGGCTCAGAGACAATAGGGTGCAGCTGTGAAGTTTGCATCCGGATCTGAACTTGCAAAGAGTTCAAATCCAGGGTTTTGGGTCAGATCCATCTCAAGCATTAGTTTTCTAGATATCAAAATACCACCCTTGGGACTTGCAAAAGCAAGGCCAATTCTGGCGCACAACGGTGTAACAGCATTGCCCTCCATGGAGTCTGTCCTGATTTACACTAGAGAGAGATCAAAATTCATGCCAGGGCAGCGGGGAAGTTGTGCTTTATGTTCATTGCCATGATTCCAGTGGACACAATAACATCTGCTTGCTCCAAACCAGGAAAATATCCTAATGTGCTTCCCATCCATTGGTTATTATTGCCAGAAGAACTCTAAGTGCATTTTGAGCTACTATTTTTGTTTTGGGAAGACATGCACAACTCCTCTGCTTTCACGTCCAAATGGTCTTTTTCATCCTCCTCCCCTTCTCCCTGGCAGCTGCTCGTGCTGCATCTGTGCCGGTTGTGTGAACCGTGCGAGCGGTGTGTTTTTATAGCTGGGAACTGGCAGTCGGTGTCCTGGTACCTGCTGTGCTCTGGCTGCTGCTTCGCTGCAGCTCCGCGCGGGTTCAGCCGCAGCTTCGCAGGACTCCCATCGCCGCGGGGGGGGTTGTGCTTTCGGGGAGGGTGTTACGAAAGCTGCAGAATCAGGGATTGAAAATCAGGCAGGGAGGAAGCGCAACCTCCAGCTCGCGTACAACTTCGCTTTGAGTGTGTCCTGGCCAAACTCAAGGGCGCACGAGCTGGGGATAGCTTTCCAGTGACACCCCACGGCGAGGCCACAGGGGTAACCCAAGCCCAGGAAAGCTCCCAAGGACCACAGGAGCTCTGATCCAACTCCCAAAGCGATGGAGATTCGCAGTGCCACAAGCCTTTGGATCCAAAGGAGAGGGAGTTGCTGCAGGAACAAGCCCAGGGCTGCTCAGCAGCGATGGCCCGTGCTCACACCATCAGCCCTTTGCGGAAGGGAGGTAAATGGAACGAGCATTAAAGGAGATTTAAGCGGCTCCAGAGCTCTCGTGTTTGCCATGAGCAAAGCTGGACAGTCACCAACAAGCAAGTGATGGACAGTAACTGGTCGCCTTGCCAGCCCAGGCTTTCAAAGGCTTTAGCACAGTAAGATGCAGGGCGGCTCCTTGCAGCCAACTCAGCAGACTTTTCTGGGACTTGGATGTTTCCCCCAATTATTATTTTCTTTAAAATCACAGTAAGCGCACATGGGCATTGTCAAACACTAATAATACTTTTGAAGATCAGGAGCATGACAGCATTGAAACCTCTAATTTACCTCTATCAGAGAAGCATATCAGGTGACCCTAATTCTCTCCATTCACAAAGTTTTTGCAAGTCTGAGGCACCGGGTGCAACGCCCGCCTTCCCGTCCTGCCAGCCTCCCAGGTGCAGCCAGGCATCGCTTCACATTCCGACCCTTTGAGAACACAAAACCCTGATAACTATGCGCATTCAGGTTTTGGTTTGGGAAAAGCCAAAAATTAAACATCTCAGATCACAAACCTGCTGGTTGGTCAATATTTGAGGCAGAGCTATGAAAAGCAGCTGCAAAATCTCCGCTCAGCTAAGTGAAACTGGTCTCACCCTCAGGAGGTATAAGCAAAACAAAAGCTCCTTTTCCTGCAAGTGTGCCAGCTTTAAAGCACAGATTCTCATTTAGCAGCAGAGTATACGGATTCAGTCATTTCCAAAGAAGAGTTTTGTCTGAGAATGATTAGGCAGGATTCTCGCTTCATAAATATATTAGTGCATATTAGAAAATACACAAGCCCCTCTCACAAGCAAGATGCTGAGATTTTGAGAGGGGGGCTTACCACAGGGGGGTTCAGCTGGAAAACCAGACCTCTGTAGAGGCTGACGGATGCTACAAGCGGACTACTCCCCATGCAGGAGAGAAGAGGGAGCTCCAATGTGCTGCCCCATGGAAAGCCTGACCTGAAAGCTTCATGGTATAGAAATCCAGAGGCAGGCAGAGGCTTCCAGGCAGTGCAGGCAGCTTACACCTTATCCTGAGGATGAAGGACCAAGGACCAGCATCCCTATATGGCCGGCACGCTGGAGCTTAAGAAACACATTTAAAATTAACAACTACTTGTGCGAAGCCATTAACGTCACATTTAGCATCGAAGCATCTGTTATCTTTGAGAGAAACCTCCCAGCAGAAGCACAGGAGGATTGCTGATGCGAACTGTTATCTTTCTCGTGTGGCGGATTAACATCGCTAATGACCACCTCTCAGCACGTGTCAGCCCTCGCTGCCCCCCAGCAGCGTCCTCTGGCTCGGGCAGGCTCGGTGACATCCCCGGGTGCTGGCAGGGAGCTCCAGCACCGTGGCTGCGAGGGGAATTTGGCCCAGTATGTTTAAGTACGTTCAGTTTAAAAGGTCAGGTTGTGAAATGTTTGCACGCTCTTTACGTCTGGAAATAGGAGGTAAGCGCAGCCATTAAGCATGGCTAAAATACATTTTAGTAAGAGATTCTTGGAAAGTCTAATAGTCTCCAGTGTCTTCACCTTTGGCCAAGAGCAAAGAAAGACTCGCTCCCACTTAGTCCATCTCAATCACAAACAGGGGGCCTTCTACAGCTGCATAAAACTGATGCTGGTGGGAATTAATACACACAAAAATTCCTACAGAAAGCCAGTCCATCCCCTCCTTACTGCAGGGAAAACAGTGATTAATTTTTTTTTTTTTTTTTTTTTTAAACTACCAGATACAGGTTCCAGAGTCGGGAGCAGTGGCACTGCTGCCCCTACCACTGAGCTAGCAGGTGACCAGAGACAAACCCCAGCCTGCACCTCCAGCTCCTCTCTCAGCCCGAGCATCACCAGCAACTGGAACCGGCTCTTACTCCCCCTGGCACGCTGCTGAGAACGGTGAAACACCAGTTTGCTGTAAGTGTTTCTCATGCTGCCTGATTAGCACTATTTAATGAGGTATCAGAAAAATATGAAAACAGGCCAGATGAGATTATGTACCTTGTCTGTGCCACAAAACGCCCCTGTGGTTTCTAATCAAATTACTTGGGAACTGTGCGATAGACAGCGATGTACAGAGAATTTTTGTTAATCAATTATCCTGACAACTTAAAAGACAGAAAAATGCACATTCGCCAAATAGATTACTTTACTGTGACATTTCTATTAAAGTCAGATTTGTTTTAGGTGACACTTGCTAGCAAGGATAGCAAGGGGACACTGCAAAGCAAAGAAACCTCCACAGAACCCAAGAATAGGAGAATTCAAAGCATTTCTCCACACATCTAAGCAAAATAAAATAAAATAAATAAAAAAATAAAAATCAAACCACCTACAGATCTCACTGCTACAGGATCTCATAGGGGCCAAGAGGTAGCGGGATTCAAAAGGATCACATGTAAGGATGTAAAGTGAGAATATCGGGGTTTCTAATATGAAATGTTGAGAAAACCCCAGGAGTTTGGACAAGCTGTACAGCCCCTCTTGCTCCAGAGCTTTTGGTAAAGTCTAACTGCCAAGAGTCAAACCCCAATCGCTCCTTCAGCAACGACCCCCCCGCCGGTCCCCTCGGAGCAGGTGTCCCAGGGACAGCGCCGCTGGGGCGGGCTGAGGGCAGGATTAGGGCTCTGGGGGTGCCCAGCGGGAAAGCCTCAGTTCCACCAGCCTTCTGCAGGTTTGTACAGCCCACGGGTCCTGACGGAGAAATAAATAACAGAAATAAAAAGAGAAAAGTCGCCCAAGTGGAAAGAGCAGAACCAAACCGGGCAGGAATTCCTTCCTCTCGCTTGTCCTTACGGAACGGCAGCCGGCAAGCCCAAAGCTGCCCGCTTCAACCCCGACGACCCTGGCAACCTCCCTCTCTGGCCACAAACCTTAAGTCCCGTGGGGGGGTGTCACGCCAGCTTTCAGAACTGGAGCAAGAAGCAGAGCCAGCTACAAGGCAGCAGCTGCTCCAGCACGGTCCCAGGTAGGCAGAAAGTTAAGAGCACACATCTGGAGCCCAGCCAGCCCAGCGCGGCCAACATCTGGCTTCACTTTATGCTTTCTGTTGACGCTGTGCATGAGGATACGGAGCACCCACATCTTCCTCTGTATTTATCTCCTCTCGGGATCCTCACTGCAGCCCCTTGCTTTCAGCTGTTGTGTTTTATTTCGTTTGCACTAAAAAGTGTTCTTTAATTAAACAATCATTTTTCTGGGTATGTTTCTGATTGTATCATATTTAAACCAGACCCCTGAGTCCAGATCAACATCTCTGACACAAACCAGAAAGCTCTCCACAGAACAGTTTCCCAAACCTTAATTACTTTTTTTTTTTTTAATGTTACTGGTTTTCTGCTTTAGAGGCCAATACAGGGTCTTGGGACAGAGAGCTAGAAGCTGCAGTCTTGAAATTGTCCACAAATTCAGGACGGTGGTGATGCCAGGTTCCTGCCCTATCGCTTGGGCAGGTGCTGTTAGGAAACCACTGGTATCTCCCATCTAGTTCAGTCCCTGACTCTTGAGCTCGGGTGATAAACGGGGCCGCACAGACTTGCACAATGTGGAGAAACACTCGAGATCCCAAGCAGCAACTGCACAGAAACCCTCTGTTCTTTCTCCCGTCGCTTGTGTTTTTACTGTTAGGTTACCACCTCCCCTTGAATATTTGAGTCCATCCAGAACTTTTCCAGGGCGGCTAGCAGGTGCAGAGTTAGGGGATTTTACAGTCTGGGTTTTGGAAATCCTAGCTGCAAAATGCATCAGACTGGAGCGCGCTGCTTTGCTTGCCTCAAGGCGTTTCCAGAAGAAATAGCCAAGCAAATGGTAAGGAGGCACCACGGCCTCACGGCAGCCGAGCTGCGGAAGCCAGCCCTGCAATGCAATTAAACAGACAGCCTTCCAAAGCCCTCGTTAATTGTCTGCAGGCAAAGGGAAGCGCTGTCCGGCGAAGGAAGTTGGATCAGGAAAAAGCTCAGGGAGTTCAGCAGGCTGCTGATGAGCGGATTATGTTACTGTTAGTTCTTAGACTTCCTTCCATAGGGACACTTACATATATTGAAGCCCGCACGAAAAAGCCACGCGCTCTCCAGACTAGCCAGCATTTAAACCATAGATCTAAAACTCCGGATAACGAATAGAAGGGCAGATGCAAAGTCTCATTCAGCATCACTGCACATGAGCTAATAAATCCTTCTTGGAGTTTCCAGGAACCCAGTGCACCTCGATTGCATACCAGTGCTTTTCTTTCCAATACACATTGTCAACACAATGACATAAGCTAGCACATACATCCCAATACGTGCACCTCTTGTCCAGCTCTTCGTTTCACTTGACTCACCATAAACATGCAACTCCCACTCTCTTTTGACTTCCACTGTCATTAATCTTTCTTCTTGGGAAAGTTTCAGCCATCAGTTAGCCTAAACCTACAGCAATGAAGTCATGCTCGCGGAGCTGTCGGGGGAACTGACTCAGAGGGGCAGTGACTCACCCGCCTGAGACAAACTTGCAAATCTCCATACGCTCATTCCTGGATCCAGCCGGTCCGGAGGGTGTTTTAAGTCACTGGCCACTAAAATGTTTCGGGGAGAGTTTAGCATAGATGTATCAGGAACGCTGGAGAATTTAGCAGCGGTGCACGTGAACGTGAGCGCACGCGTAGGTGAACACCGACCTCCGCGCCTGCAGCTCCCTGCCGACATGCCTCAAGGTGAGAGGCGAAGATGCGAGCCGTGTCTTTGCAGCAATCTGGGAAGACTTAGCTTTTGCTCCCATTCCCATGCTTCTGTCACACATTGAGGCTAAAGTTAGGAGGAAATCTAGACCGGAGAGGAGCTTCCAGAACCGCTCTTTGGCAGAGCTACCCGGGAGCAGACACACAGTAAGGACAGTTTTGTTTGGCAACTTGCTTGTAGGAATATATATATATATTCTAATACCTTTAGCAAATAAAAGATCATAAAAAAAAAGTTGGTCGGCCTTCCTGGCTGGGCAAAGTACATACTTTAGGTTAAAAAATAGACTCTGAATTGAACAGGATGAAGCAAGGAAAGAAAAGCTTTACCTGCCTCCGAACCTGCCTTACGTATCGCTGATGTCCCAAATCAGTGTCAGGGTGAGAGCATGTTACCCACAGACAGGGGTTGACCAGCAAAACACAGGCGTGCCACACCTTCAGGAAAACACGTTAAGAGACCAGTATTTTTTCAGTCGGGTCCAAAAAACCATTTATTAATCTGCTCTCATGATCTGGAATGAATTTCATCCACTGTAAATCACTGGGCTGACAATGCAAATGAGGCAAAAGAGCAACCACATGTTTCACTGTGGAGTTGTTCTCTTTTTCCTTTAATTGCCTGACATGAATCCCAAAGCCCGCAGGCTTTCCCTTGCCGCCCCAAGTTTCTCACTAGCCTTGGGACTGTATCAGTGCCTTAACAATTAATGTGAATTTCTTTCACACAGAGAAGGAAACTGCTCAATGCAGGTCTTCCCTGAAGCACTAAGACAACTCCTAAACATTGCCTCAAAAAGTGCACGCTTTATGCACATGCCTAAAAAGCCCATTTCAGCATGAGAGATGCATAAAATAAGTTACAGACTGCTAAAATCGTGTCACTTCTGTATAAAACACCCATTAAGTTAATTGGTCTGTCCCTTACATCATCTGCATTGCTTCAAGAGCGCTCCAGGATGCCAGCGCTTGGCCAATGCATGGCAGTCCAAGAAAGAAAAGCAATTTGCATGTGTAAAGGATGTTTACGAAGAAGATCCTAGCAGAAAAAGTCTCCAAGCACGCAGCCATCCAGAGGAACTAGGTTATGGCGGGCTCCACCAAGCCAGCCTGCTCTTTTGGGGATGCGACACTTGGACCCAATGCTGCACGTGGTGAAAGCCCGTGACACTCCCGCGACAGCGGGACTGGTGCTGCAGGCCTGGCCCAGTGAACCGTGAGTTACTGGGAATGTGCCCACTGATGACACTGGGCTTTACACCAGACGCTGCGCAGGATCTGGAAAGATACTTGGGAGATTCCTGCTCTTAGGCATCTGTGTGCTCTTTGGCATCCTACGAGGGGCCTACCTGTGGTTTTTTGTTGAGCTGTAATACTTCAGAAATCTAGTTCTAAACACATAAAGTAATAATGAAGTTATTAGCATGAAGAACTATCGATTGACGGTGTTTCTGTCATTTACCTTGCAAAACAGCCGTACGTGACAAGGCATCTGCTAACTGAACAACACACCCACACGCTCACACGGTGCCATTGCAAACATTTCCAGGCTTCAATACCGGTGGCAAAGTGCGTGCAAATGGCACCAAAATTTGCCTTTATCATGTTTGCAAGGTGTTGGCGCCTGGTACTGCACAACCCGGACTCTCCACCCAAGGGCAGAAGCAGGTGAGCCGCTGCCTGTTCATTACTATTTCTATACCATAAAATAAATGCCTACAATGCTTTACAGTGTGTGAAGCATACTACCTGAACCACAAAAATCCCTGCCTTGGGGTGATTAAAATATTGAAAAACCACGCTTAGGTACAGCTGGTGAGACAGAGGAGGATATAGGTGCTTTTGCTGCTGCGACAAGGCATAGCTGGAAAGCAAACTGCAGTGAGCAGCTGTGCTTGACCCCAAAGGGACCTCTAGACAGATGTGGAGTGAATCAACCTCAAAGTAAACCACCTCTACTGGAAAAAAAAAATACGGGTAGAAGGACCAAAAAAGATACAGGTGGAGTACCAAGATCCTGGTTGAATACTCCAGCCACTAACCACAGAGGCACAAGCTCAACAGGGTTGCGTCCAGCTCTGGGGCCCCCAACATCAGAAGGACATGGAGCTGATGAAGCAAGGCCAGAGGATGGGCACAAGGATGATCCGAGGGCTGGAGCACCGCTCCCCTGGAACCGGGCTGGGAGAGCTGGGCTGGTTCAGCCCAGGGAAGAGAAGGCTCCGGGGGGACCTTAGAGCAGCTTCCAGCACCTAAAGGGGCCATCAGGGAACCTGGAGAGGGACTTTGTACAAGGGCCTGTGGTGACAGGACAAGGGGGATGGCTGTAAGCTGAAACAGGGTGGATTTCGATTAGATGTGAGGAAGAAATTCTTCCCTGTGAGGGTGGCGAGGCGCTGGCAGAGGCTGCCCAGAGCAGCTGTGGGTGCCCCATCCCTGGCAGTGTCCCAGGCCAGGCTGGATGGGGCTGGGAGCAACCTGGGCTATGGCAGGTGTCCCTGTCTGTGGCAAGGGGGTGGAACTAGGTGGGCTTTAAGGTCCCTTCCAACCCAAACCTTTCTGTGATTCTATGACAAATGGACAAGTCAAGAGAAAAAGTGCTTAGACAGGGGGACATCTATGCCTTTGAGCTCTCCTTTGGACAGTAGTACATCAGAGGGCAAAGGATCTCTGCCAGCCAGCCAGCTGAATCTTATTTATTTGCAAGCTGTCAAATCTGTGTCGACAGAAAATAGTGGTGGTTTTGCATTTTGAGCTAAATTTTACCATGCAATTTCACAGGAAGTTATGTTAAGAAAAGTTTGTTCGTTGTCTTTTTTTTTTTTTTTTTAATTCCTCAAATAGAAGCCATATTAAAATTATAAATATACAGAGCATTTCAGAGTTTCCCTATCCTAACTAGCAACATCACCACCAAAAAAAATACTAGAAAACAGCAGAACTGTTTTCAGTGAAACAAACAATTTACCAATCACTTTCCTAATCTTCTTCCCTAGGCTGGGAAAGCCATCCCGTGAAACAGCATGGCCTTTCTCAGGTGTGGTGAAGGATCAATAAACCTTTATAAACTTGACCTTCAAAGTCAGTGGATTCCTGCGTTATGGGAATAGCTACAGGGTTAGGCAGTTTATACTTAGTTTTTGATTTTCATGTTTTACTGGTCATAAGCGGGAGAGCTGTGCGTCGGCTCCTCAGCCCTTCCCTGTCCCATCATCCATCCTTGGCAGATGCAGCCAAGAACAGATCCGAGATGCTTCTAGTCCACAGGGAAATGCTGAGTGCTCACAGCACCATCCCTGGAGCCTCCAAAGTCTTGGCGTGGGGGGTCCGGCATGTGCTAAAGAGACTTCTCAAGCCAGTTGCAATGCTTTCATGCTTTAATACCTCTCCACCCAAGCCTCAAAACCACCACAAAAATGAGAAACAATGTCAAAAACCATGAGAAACCAAGCAGAAATCGCAGCTGACCCCCCCTCGGCGGCTCACCCGTCCAGGCATGCACACAAGTGGCCAATCCGCCGCAGTGCTGTGTCAGCGCAGGAACGTTTGCTCTCCATTAACTGACTCATAAGTTGGAAATCCACAAGCCATCACAAGAGCCTTAACGCATTTGTTGAGCTGATGGTCAGGAACATTATATTCTGATAAACACGGGACCTAAGAGGGAGCGCCCAAATTTTGCTTGAAAATAATGCTTTCTGCCAGTGCGGGAAAGCAGCCCCCTGGTCTTCCCTCCTTAGAGGGACACCCCACCATGCCCACAAGCTCCCAAGATGCTTTCCAGGCCTGTCGATGAGTCTTGCTCCCAGCATACTGCACAGAGAAGTTGGGTGTGTTCAGATGCTGCAGTGCCCTGATGGGGAAAGAGAGATGAGCTACCTCTGGAACACAGAATAAAACATCTAACTGGGCTTTTAACATCCAGTCCAGCATCTCTGCGTACTGCACAACAGCCACCACGAACACTACGCCACTCCAAGCACCCCAGGAACCTCAGCCTGATGCCCAAGCGAGGCAGGCATACCCCAATGCCCCCCTCTTTCCAGCTACATCTCTTAATCCCATGCATACTGGATTTGGTCTTAGATAACACAATAGAAAACTCAACTAAAAATGTAGAGGGAAATCTGCTGTCCAAGTGGGTGTGGCAGGCCACAGCTGTAGCTTCCATCTACAGCTGAATTATTGCCTATTTTTAAGGTTGCATGGCTCTCTTTTCAAACACTGCCTTCAGCATTTAGATGCCCAAATATTACTAAACCAGTGAATCCAAATCCCACAAAGGCAGCTTTGCAAACTAGCTCCATAAATGTCATAAAGATACTCCTGGGAACTGGTTCTATCCAGAGACAAACACGCATCCAGCAAGAAGAACCGAGCCCAAGCCGTTGTGCTAAGCAGAAAAAAAAAAAGAAAAACCAACACCAAACCCAAATCCAAAAAACTCAAATCTCTTCTCTAGTCAACAGCCTTTCAAAACCAATTACAAAGCCTCGTAGGCCTGGGGATGTGACCTGAACTGGCAAGTCTGGCAATCCTCCAGCTGCCAGAACAAAACACCGCGAGGACGGCTGTTGTCGGGAATTTTGCCATTAAAAAAAACAAAACAAAACCCAAAACAAAATTAAAAAAAACCCAACCCCCACCACTTTTAGAACTTTGTCATCTTGCTGTCTGTTAGAACTGAGATTGTGGTTGTTTGCATAAGCTTCTGGCACAGACCCAGCTCTCCGCAGTGTAAATACAGCCGCAGAACATCAGGCTTTTCAGAAGTTGTTTCTTCTGAGTGTGTTAATGTGGCTTTTCAGGCGGTGGGAGATGGAGAAAGACTATCTTCAAGGAATCCTGTGTTAGTCTGCTTTATATAAAGCAGCACCAAACAGCAGCCAAGTTGTCTCAATTTCCGACTCTGACTTAAATGTTTACCAATCTCATTGAAAACCCATTGCCTGACATTCTGACAACGGGGGTTGTTGAAATTAGAGATGCTCGGATCTTTCTAAAGAGGTTTGCAGGGTCAGGTTCCCCAAGTTTGCTTTGCAGAGGTCCTCCAGAGACTGGCCTGGCCGTTCTCCCAAACACCGCGTGCCTCCAGGCTATCACCAAACTGCACGGACGTTTCCAAGGGAGATGGGTCTAAACCAGAGGATCAGATCCAAACAGCCTTAAAGTAGACATGAAATCAAAACCAAAGAATTTAAGCTTCAGACTTGTCCATCTTTCCTCTTACAGGAAGAGATGAAACTCCACCTTCCCACACCTCCAAAAGTGAAGTACTTTAACATCGAGGTCTGTCTGCTGCAGGCATCCAAGCCAATATGTTAGAGATATAACGTCTGAAGAAAATGAACCACGTTGCTAAGGATCTGGACTAGGACCCAGGAGGCTTGCAGTCAGTTCCATACAGCTATCTAGCATTCATCTCTCAATCTGAGAGCAGCGTATGCCCACATCAAGCCCAAATTTTGGAACAGAGACGTTCTTCCATAGCAAACAACTCACTCCCAGTCACCGCCGAGGGGGCGAACGGAGAGACCTATTCTGCAGATGCAGTTGAGACAGGCCACAGACCAAACTAAGATTTGGAAACCCGACAGCTTTTTGTCACGCAGGCGTGTTCAGGTTTGGATCTGAAGTCAACAACTTTGGCTGACCCATAAAACCCACCCCAAACTCGCCAGCACGAGAAGCTGACGTTTGTGTAAACTCTGTGTAATCGAAGTGGCAGACTTACCCAGTGCAAGCAAGCTCTGACGGCTTGCCCATCGATACTTTTTAATGTTTCGTAATAAGCGAGCTTAGCAGTTTTGAAGCCATTTGGTTTGCAATGAAGGAATTTCTCCCATTCACCCTGCCAAACGTTTCAGTTTGCAGAACAGCAGTTGAAACGAAGCGGCCAGGTTACACCTGCAAACCCGTGGCTGAAGAGCGAGCTCCAGCTCTCCTCCAACAGCGCGCACGTGTCTGCCGGAGGACTGCTTGATGAGCACAAGATGATTATTGTGAAGGCATCACGCTGACACCATTTTATCAACCACCATCTACTCTGGACGCTCGTCGGTTTAATCATCTACATACACACACGTGTGTGTGTGTGTGTATATATATATATATATATAATTTCTTTGGAGGTGTGGGCCAGCCCCGGCAGAGCACAGAAGGGAAGCTTTGCCTGGTTAGCTCACAGCAAAGCAGCTCTGAAAGGTCAAATAAAGGGAAACCAAAGTGCGTTTGCCGTGGCACAGTCTCGTGTTTTAACACATCTTTCACCTCCAACGCTGATCAAGCCCAGCACTTCCCAAGCTATGCCTTGGAAGGTTTCACTGGACTCATGCCCACGGCTGTCAGTCACAGCTACACCTTCCATACGAGGGTTGTGCAGCCATCAGTATTGAAGGGACCGGCTCTTGGAGCAGGACTTGTCGCCTGTGGTGCCTGTAAAGCACCCTGAGATGGTCCCTGGCCTGGGGAGATTGCTGATCAAATAAAGAGACAACACGGGACTTGGAGGACTAAAGGAAGCTACGAAATAGTACTTGGCAATTCGTTTGACACTGCCCTAAACCTGGTTGCAGCCTGGCAATCAGAACGAGGAAGATGAAATGGCTTCAAAAGTGTTTGCAGATATTTTACCCCAAGCTTGAGAGGTAGCAACAGGAAAGGGGAAAAAAAAAAAAAAGAAAAAGCCAGAAGTGAATAAAGAAAATCTCCAGAGAAGGAAGAAGCCCTGAGAAAGTTTGGAGGAGCAACAAGAGACAGAGGATGGTGGCACAGATATTGATGAAGGATGAAGCTTCCAGGAGAAAAGCATGGCCACAGCAGAGTCTGAAGGCCAGGGACAGACCCTGATTACGCATAGTTCACAACTGCATGCAAGAGTATCTGAACAAGGTAAGAGTCTAGAGAAGGAACCAGTAGAAACTCAAGCAGCATCTCAGGTGAAGGGCATCTTCAGTGAGTTTGGAGGCACAGAAAGGGTGAGAGACCACATGGGAATTGGGTAGGGGGCTTAAGGGCGGCAAACAAAACATTTATAATGAAACAGAACAATGCATGTTCTGGGGAGACATGGGGAGCGAGACCAAGGAAGGAAGACAGAGTTTAATGAGTTTTCCCTTGGAAAAAGCTCGTGCAGAAAGGGCAGCAGGGGCTGGAGAGGGCGAGCACGGGGAGCCAGAGTAGTTCATCTGCGGCAGGATTCCAGACCCGTGCCAACAGCATCACGGAGGCCGCGCTCAAAAGCTCCCTGCAACCCACGTGCGAAGCACACTCACCTCTGAGGGCACCTTTCCCAGGAGGGGAACCCAGACCCCTCGCTCTCCAGCCCCGAAACGCCGAGGTGGATGTTAAACAACAGATTTTCCTTCCTACCATGTGGAGCCAATATGGAAAGGCAGGTGGAAAGTGGTTTACAATTGCAAGTCAGGAGGCTTCTCATCGTGCCAGCTCTACGAATGACATCATTTCTCAGCAAATTGGCTGGAATTAACGCACAGAAATGCCCGGTTTAGCCGTTACAACGTTCTGCAGTGCATTCTAGTTTAGATGTATGCGATGGTTCCAGCAACAGACAACACCATGCTCCTCACAAGGATCTCTTAAATTCTATTAATGCAATAAATTCACGGTTCAGGGGGAACTCTACAAGGTTCAAACGTACAGGCTTCAGCAGGAACTAGCATGCAAGCCTCTCTTCAATATTAAGCTTTTTCCATAGATCTGCAATGTACACATTCACAAGCCTGTAGCGCTTTCTGCTCTCCCTCCCTGGCGAGGTGCACGATTTCAGCCTAAGGGATGAACCATCTTTAACCAGACAACAACTACCTCAAAGTCCCCCAGACCGAGTCACGAAGCTTCCTTTAATTTAAGATTGGCTCAACCTCAGGCAAAGCCAAGAAAGCCGCACCGCTGTCCCCTGCTCCAAACTCAGGGCTCAGCTGCATTGAGAAAGCTGCAGCGGTTCGTGGGTGCCGTGCCCTGGAAAGGCATTTCCCAGCATCTGTCCCAAAGCAGGCATGGAGAAAATGCTGTAGGAAATAGAAGTTAAAGAAATCTAGCGGGAAAGGCAAAGGTGGTCTGGTGTCTTCCCTGTGCTACGGCCGGGCGTACAGCACAGGGGCATGGCTAGCTGCCACTGCAACAGACATCCATCCCCCGCCTTCCTCACTGCCTCACTCCCAGTAAACCCCAACCAAATCAACACTCGGGCCAGGTACAGATCACTGTCCGAAACAGCCGTTTCTGATCATTTCAAAGTGTACGCAAAGGTTTTCTAGAAGCAGACACAAGGAACACGCCAGGGAGCATCTTTTCAACCTTCAGAAGCATCCTGTTCTTTTACCTCCATTTCCCTCCCTATAATTTCTAAAGAAACACAGATTTCTCACCGATGTCCAGTGGTTTTCTCTCTTTTCCCTCCCCCGGGGAAGCCCACCGAGAAGAGCCTGTTCATCACAGAAGCTGCCATCAGGCCTCCAGCACCACACCGCGCCACGTTCATCCCGCCTTGCTCCCGGCACTGCCAAGCAGAGCTGCTCCGGCATCAGGCTCCGCTCCAGTCCCAGCCTGCATCTGAGCGATGCCCACACAAAGTCCCACACATTCCCACATCTCTTGCTGTTCTTCTCATTTCCCGGAGAGCAAACGCAGGGCGCCACCGAGAAAGCTGCGAGCAGCCCTGGCTGGGGTCACGTTGGTACACGGAGTTGGGTGAAATGACCCAGGAGGCATCAATAAAAAAAAATAAAGTTGAGTAGCCCTGCTTTAAAGTACAAGAAACTCAACTGCCTATAAATAATCCTGCTACTTTTATTGCAAAGAAAAACATTTTTAAAAGTATAGAGCCCTTTCATTTATGTATATACAGCAGAGATCAAATTTATGTTTCTCTTGCAATTATTAATACCAGCAACTACACCAGCAGAGGCATCCAGGATCCTCACAGCACTTTAGAAACCAAGAAATATTTATGATCAGGCTTTGGGCCTCTTAATATCTAAAAGGAGTATTGGAGGGAATGACTGGAGAATGCACTTTAGAAGATTTACTTCCCTCCCACCGGGAATTCAGTGTCTGAACCAGGAACAAGTTCTGAAATGACATAATATTCCATAAAAGAGAAATATGGCACAAATATTTTGTTTGTACATAAAAATCATAGTTTTAATTAAAAGAAAAAACATATAGCGGTCTTATCAGGGCTTTTGGCAAGAAATAAGTGATACGTTCAGTGTTATACAACCAAAAACTACTGGATTTTTTTGTTTTTTTTTTTTTTACTTCATTTTTATCTATCCCGAGACACATTTCACAAGCAGAGTTATTGGAAGGCTCTTATTCTGGTTTTGCTTAAAAGAATAAAATGGATAATCGTGTTCACTAAGCACATTTTAATTGTGTCACTGCAGATCAGTCCCTTCAAGGTCACCGTCCCGAGTCCTCTCTGGAGGCAAGCCACCTCGCAGAATTGCCAGAGCCCACCCTCTCCATAGCTTGGCTCCTTCTCCAATTTTTGGCGTTTGCCTAGTACCTTCGTCCAGTTTTGGTTTGCATCGGCTGCAATTCCAACCGGTTTCTCTTGGAACCAAACTCAATGAGTCAAACATAACGCAGTCCAAGGCATCAACTCTGCCTGGTTTTTGGTGGAAATCACATGACATTTTCCCTTCCCTGGCCTTTTATGCAGTTCCCACCCGCAAGTGTGAAATGACCTGAGCTCCTTCAAAGCACCAACCCTGGATGGGTCACGCTCCATTTAGACCCGTATTTGTTCTGTTTAGGCAAAATCCTTTCTCAAGCTAAAAGCAGCACATGGTCTGTGCACCAAAGGTCTCAGAGGTGCCCCTGTGTCGGTGAAAGCCACTGCTGCTTACGGAGAGCATCGCATCCAGCAGGCACACGCCTCCCTGCCCCGTCCCATCGCTTAACGTTCACATTATTGCCCAGTGGAGTTCAAGCCTCACTGGCCCATTGCACAGTTCCCTGCAAAACCATCATGGTTTTGTTATCCTGGTTCGCTCTGGCAATTCCAGTGGCCACCACTACCACCAGCATCTCCCAGAAAGGTGGGAAGCCGTGCATGTCGCCCATGGCTCTGTGAGGCAGCAGTCCCAGCTGCAAAAACCAACAGCTGAAATCACAAAGAGGTGGACCAGCCCTCTGTGCCGGTATCTTGATAAAACCCCGATACTCCAGCCACCGAATCAAAGCGTATTCAAGCAAGGCTGAGTCACCCCACAGTTATTCCGCAGCAGGACCTTCCGTGCCCTACTGTGCCCCTCGCAGCAAAGCTCAGCAGGGATCTGCTGGCCGAGCCCACAGAGGGGACAGAGGCACAGAGCTCCGAAGATGACTCATGTCACACACGTCAGTCTGGGCTTCTGGATTTTATTTTTACTTCAGCAAAATACTCAGCTTGCCCTGGAGCAAACCTATTAGTCACGCTCACTTCTGGGAACGGTCAGAGTCCAAAAGGGATGAAGAGTTATATGTGGTTTCCTTCTTTTTCATTTGATTATTATTCATCAAGAGTGAAATTCCTTCCTCTGCACAAGCCCTATCTATCATGCATCCCTTAGATGGAATATAGGTCACCTAATTCCACCCCTGAAGAAACAAACATTTGCTGAGAAAAATCCCTTTCAGATTCCTGAGAAACTTTTTGGAACAGAAGAAACACTTGCTCCTCGGCCTCAAAACCCCACTCTGTCTCATTTTAAGTCAAAAATGCTCGAGTTAAAGCATGCAGTCTCCATCCTTTCAGAGGAGATATACCCAAGGAAAACAGAAACTATCCAAAATAGCAAGTCATATTAGCATGGAGGTAGAAAAAGACCCAGACAATGATTAAGGGCTTTAGTAGGACCCTTGGGACGTTCTACACGCACAAATTACTTGTTGTGTTTATTGCAATAGTGCTCCATGATTCAACAAAGATAAAACCATCTGCTATAACTTATAGCCATAACTCAGATATAACATGAATCTCCAAGCAAAGACATGCAGTCCTAGGGATGCTCTGCGGAATGCGGTGACTAATCACTCCAAGCGCAGACAGTGCAGCACAGCATCTCCCCAGGCAAAGGGTCTCCAGATTCCCTGCCAAACACGGAGAAGACCTGTCTCTCAGCTCTGCTTCTCCACACGCAGAACAGGCATTTAAGCACTAGACGTACCAATAAGTAGATGCTTTTCTCATCCTTTCATAGAACATCATGTCCTAGGGGAGAGGGGTGGGGTGTTCTGATTAATAAGTAAAGTTAAAAGAAGATAAATTCAACTCCAACCCACTTCCAGCCATGGGTGCTTGTAGGGAACCTCCCTCAAAACTGCTCATCCCACGTGCTACGATCATCTCTCTAAAGACCCTTCCCGTTTCCTCTCCATCCAGGTGGGCAGTAAATCACTGGCTATCAGGTCAGCAGCTCTCCCTTAACTGTTTCGCAGCAGAGTCTGCGACTACAGACAGAACAGGATGTTTCATGCAAACACCGACAGCTTTTTGTGGAATTTTATGGTGGAAGAATTGCCGTTTAAGAAAAACCCCATTAAACCCAGCACTGTTTTGTACATATTACTTTCACTGGGATGTAAAGAACGTGAAACATTTTCACAGTTTCAGTTGGACCGAAAGTACCTTTGCACTAGAAATATAAATAGCAACTTAATCCAAGCCAGACCTTTTCCCAAAGAGAGAGAATCCCTCAGATTTCCTTCAACCCATCCAGATTTTATCTGACTCGCTGCTAATCCAGCTAACTTCTTCTAAGTTACTAGCAACAGCGAAACAAAAAAAAAAAAAAAAAAAAAAAATAAAATAGCCGTGGGAAAAAAACTTGTTTTAAAATGACTTAAAAAAGA
>JAVJGI010000036.1:21141775-21174055 GCA_035590275.1 Ibycter americanus | reverse complement strand
AGCAACAGCGAAACAAAAAAAAAAAAAAAAAAAAAAAGAAAATCGCCGTGGGAAAACAACTTTTTTTAAAATGACTTAACACCGAGTCACTGTCTTCAGACACAACATCCGTTAGCAAGATGACGGCATTTATCGCTTCCAGTGGCCCTTCTTGTCAGGGGTAGCAGGGAAACACGGCTTGTGAAATTGGGAGAACATGAATGTGTCTCTAAGGAATTAAGCAGAATCGCATCTTTGCTGCATCTGCTTCTCAGCATCCCACCAGTACCACTCGACACAGGACGCGCTACTGCTTCTTGAACTGCCGCTGAGCCCCCCACCGCACACCCCACATTAATCCGCTCCCTACCGCTTTGTTTTGGTTTTTAACCCTGGTTGAAGCTCCCAATTTCCCAGTTCCAGCCAGTACCTCTCAGTACAGATCGCAGTTGCCTCCAGTTCAGAGGCAGCGTTAGAGGACAAGGAGATCAAGTGACCTGCACAGAGTCTTGCAAGCTGATCACCTGATGAATTATAGTTCCTGCCCTGGCTTATAACCATGCTGGGCTGCAATCACCTGGGCTACAAAATAAACTAAACTATTTCACCAGATTTACAGGTTTTATTAAGTTTTCCCTACTAATATGTTTTAAAGCCAAGACAGGTGCAATAATACATCAGAAGACAAAATCCAGCTCTTGTTTTCCCTAAGCCGTAATGAATGTTAAAGCTCATTACAGCCATACTGATATTGCACATGTGCTTACCTCCGCTGCAGACATCTTTGAAGCGTGCAGCCACATGATACCAGACAACATAAGGGACATGAAAAATGTAAAGAGTAGTAAAAACAACAACAAAAATATAATCCAACCAAGGATTTTGAATTGACTCATTTAGTGCAGAAAGCCTTATTAACAAAGCAGGCATCCTCTCATAAAGCACACGCAGAATCCCACAGATTTCATCTTCAAAGACTCAAAAGGTTACCACTCAGCTTGTGAGATGCAATCCAGAGTAGGACACTTAGTTTACAGTGTGGGACACCGGAAGAAACTAAGGAGGAAAATGCTGTAATGCATTTTGAGAGGAAAAGACGCACACAATTTAGTGGTTTGATCTGTTTTAAAGCACTTCCAGAAGTCTGCCTTTTCTTCGTATTGAGCAATAACTATATATCTAATCAGAATACATTTTGTTACAGCAGCAAATAGATATATATTTCTAAAGAAATAAACCAGCAAATCGGGAGCTTTTTTTTTTTTTTTAAAAAAAAAAGCTTTAGCTAGATTTGCAAAGCATGCACAGGTTTGCATTTCACAGCAGGGGCGAGGAGCACAAAGGTCCTTTGATTCCACAACTCTTCCAAAACACAACCACCCCCCCAGACCTCCAGGCAAAGCTCTAGCTGGAAACAGAGAAAAACCATTAAGACCAAACAACCAAACACCGCCCCCACGGGAGGGGGGGCCGAGGAGGAAATAAAAAGGGTCCAACTTCCACCCCCCCCAAAAATAAAATAACCCAGCCAGAAAACTGCGCAAACCATCCCAACTCCCCCTTCACCGCCTGTTCCCTTCAGGAACGAGCTCACAGATCCTGCTGGCTGATAGGAAGAGGGCCAAGCCCCGGCCAGCTCTCCCTCCCACCCGTTCAGGAGGAGCAGGTGGGATGGGGAGAGCAGGGGACAGGGCAGACCCCCTGCCGCCCCAGGGCGAACCCCACGCTGCACCATCCCAAGAGCACAGGGCTCGCTCTGACCTTCCTCCTCAGCCTGCGGTCCCAGCAGCGGGGACTTCACGCTGCCACGTGGGTGGCAGGGCTTGGTGGTCTCGAGAACCTCAACCTTGAAGGTCAGCGCCTCCACGTTTCCTTGTGTTTGCCTCCAGGCGATGGGATCCCATGGGATTCTCCTGGTTATCTTTCCCAGATTCCTCTCCAGGAACACAGCAGTGATGCACCTTTGCTTTCAGCTGTGGATCCCAAGCCTACATTTGCTATTTATTACAGCATCTCTGCTCCTGGTTCCCCACTTACTCACCAAACTATGTCTCTGCAGCCAGTCGACGCAAGCGGTGGGTGATCCGGAAGCCAGCTCTGGCCCCTGGGATCGCTCCGTCCTGCCTACTCATCCTTGTTGCAGAGAAGTGGCCGCGGCCACTGGCAAGAGCAGGGACCTCCAGCTACATCTGCCGGAAGATGCATCGTTTCTGTGTGGTCCTCAGAGGGAGCCCAACACTGCTGACAACATCTCCACTCCCCCACCTTCCACCCCAGTCCAGCTTGCCCCGACGCACAGCGTAGACCATCCTGAACTTTAGCATCTATAAAATTTGTAAGTGCGGTCATTAACTGTGTCATCGTACAAACACTCCCTGGCAGCGAAGTGCTTTCCTGTTCATTACATTCCCAAAGTCTGCAAAGGAGGACGGCAGCAAGGAGGGATGCAGTTTGCATCCCCTTCTGCTGCTGGAAGGTTATGCCCAGGAGAGACAAGGAAGGAGAAGGAAAGGCAACCCAGGCTAACGTGGCTTGCTGCTGCTCTTCTGAGCTCCTCTAGCACTGAGCCTCTGGGGTGCTCGGTGCCGTTCTGACAGCACCACCAGGCCAGCCGTGCCGGTGCAACACCTTCGTGCCGCATCAAATGGTGGGTCAAGAAACAGGCATCAACAGAAGCTTTGGTGCGATGCTTTATACCAGCCGTTTGCCATGCAACAGATACTCTGGTTAGAGTTTGGAAGCCTACGCACCACCACCCCCAGTTACCCTGCCCTTTCTCATCCTAAAAAGCTGATCAAATACGTTATCCTTGAAGGCAGCAAGCCCCATTCCGCTGGGAGAAGAGGGGCTGTTCCCAACCCCAGGGAGCTGTGCAGGGAGGGTCATGGAGAGCCGGTCCCTCCTGCTGAGGACGGTGCGAAGACAAGCCTCAGGCTCCCCTTGGGATCAGCCCCAGCCTCACCTCCATAACTTCACTTCATTTCCAAATTCCTCTGCACGCTCCAATCCGTCCCCCACTCCGGGATGCTCAGAGGTGTATCCTACCCTCCCCATCTGTCTCCCCTGCCTGGGGCTCCTAGAGGGCACAAGGGACCAGCTGCAGCTCCCCGGCCCCAGGCTCTGCTAGTTGCACCTTGCAAACTGCCTCCTGGTCACGGCAAGGAGAGCCTGTGCTCCATGCCAACCTCCACCCAAATTCCCGACCCAGTATGACGGGAGCTCACGCCTTCCTGCAACCCCGCACAGGCTGCGATGTCTTTGGTGAACACACAAGATGAACAGACAGAATCACTACTCCTTAAACCTACAAACCAAAAGGTTGGGGATTCCCTCCCCCCCACCTCTAAACTGCTCCACAGACCAGTAACCACAAAGCAAACAACTGCCATCTGCAAAGGCAGTGCTCTCCTTGCAGGAAGGAGAGGGGGTGTGGAAAGCACTCTTGGGAGAGGGCTCAGCTGCTGAGCAGGATGTTCTGATGAAAGACAATTAAATCAGAGCTGGTTAAAAGGCGGCAGATGGGGTTTTTTCTCCCCTCCGTCGCCCCCCCCCCCCCCCCCCCCCATTTGGTCCTGCGGACAGCCCCTGCTTGCCCGCATGCCCCACACCCCGTCCTGCCAGCAAGAAGCCCCCACCTCGGGCTCTCCCTCCCCGCCGGCCAGGGGTGGCAGTGGGGACACACTCTGCACCCAAAAGTCACCACCTGGGCTTTGTGGGAGGGAAAGCAGCATGGGAAGGGTGAACAACATGCCCAGAGCCACACAGCAGGACTGGAAATAGAGTCCATAGGTCTACTTTCTACCTTCTGGCTGTAATCAGAAGATGATTTTTTCCTCCTGATGCCATTTCCCCTTCCACTCTTCCCTGCACATGCATAAAGGTAAGGAAAGCCCATACAGCAAAGAGAAGGGATCAGATGTTTTATCCTGACTCATTACTATGCACTTCATTCTGCATTGCTCAGCTATTAAAGTTTGATGACAGCCCAGAAGACACCAGGAAATACCTCATTTTCACAAGCGTGCAGAAGACTCCACACAGCAAAGCTGTAATCTTAACTACATCATCGTCATCTTCAACCCACCTTTTCCCCTACCAATTCATATTAGGCTTAATGTTCTCTGAGCAATAAAAAGCAGGAAATTGGAAGTTTCAATATGATTCTCAGATGCACCGAATCCCTGGGTCAGAAACTTATTTGCCCCTTTTGTGAGTTAAAGTTTGAAAGCTTGACTAAAGGGATTTTTCTTTTTCACTTGAACAAAGATAGCTGAAATCCTGCAAGGCATTCAGCAGAAATTTAGTATAATTTAGCATGCGTCCACCACAGCATAAATGCATTAAAGACATTAACATTACAATGAATTTAATCCAAATCTATACTATAATAGGGCCAGATGTTTGCTCTGACAACGAGCTCAGAGGAACTTATACATTCATTTACACCAGCTGGAAATTTGGCAGAATAGAAGGGGAACATCTGAGTTTTGCAGAGTACCGTAAAGACGTGCTAAAAGAGATTTGCAGTAGAGGCGTTAGAGGAGCGCTCTTGTTTCAGATATCGCCTCAAATCCAGATTGAGACAGTAACTCGTCCCAGCACTGTTGGCACAGGACTCAGCTTGTGACTTGCCCGATGGACAGTGATCGCCCACGCCTCTGAGAAGCGGTGGCAATCGTAAGGTCCTTTGCCGCAATATTTAACATGGGAGTGAGAGCCCAGTCCTGGCAGTTCATCTCTCCACGCTCTCCCGATATTATCACCAGCCTTTGCACCAACAGCTGAGGACCACTATGGAAAAGTTATAAACCTACACGTTATTTTTCGGTTTCAAGCAAAGATAAAGAGAGATGAAAACCCTAGGCACTTTTTTATTCTCCCACCTACATACCATTCATTCTCCACTCAAAATACAACATTTTCAAAAAAACACTGAATTATCCTTAAAAAAAGACAAGTAATGCACAAAGGAGATGGTTGGCACCTGTGAAAATATGTTTTCCAACTAATTCCTGTGAAAACCACCAACCCTCACCCAAAGCAAATCTGAAAGCATCCCTAAAAACGATACAGGAGAATGTTAGACGCTGATTGATAACAGCACGCCGCGTTATCTGGTACCCAGTACATTTTCATTATGCAGGATTTCTAATAATGCTCCCACAGCTGAGTTCAGAAGTTTGTATTTCGCTTGCAGTGGCTCACTACAAATACAAAAAGAATTTGTGGAGCAGGCTTCATTTACCATATGATTAAACCAAACTTCAGTACCAAAGGACACATTAATTTTTCTCCCTAATTCTTCCTGGTTTACACTGAACAACCTGCCCTCAAGATCTGTTTGTAGGCAGTCTGTCCCTAAGAGGAGCAAGCAGAGATTTTTCAGGCACAAGTTTGGTCTCTGCCACGCCGCACACTTTGGGTATCGCCAACACCAAGGCGATGAGACCATCGCAGCCCCCCAAAGCAGGCTCATACACTGCACAACTCCTCCGACAACACACCTGCCCAAACGTGCTTCCTCTCCGCTCCCCACAGCGGGCACAGACGTAATTCTGCATCAGACCCAGACTTAGGTTACGACAAAACAGTGCTAAAAACCGAGCATGGCCAACTGCTGCCAGGCTCGGAGCTGCACCGTGCGCAGCCCTGCAGCTGAACCGCTGAGCTGGGCACGATCACAGCTCTTCCCAGGAACATTTGTGTCTATCATTCTGGATGACTTGGAAGAGTCACCTGTGCCCACAAATAGGTTCCCGAGATGCCACTGAACCAGGAGCAGTTTTATTAGAAATAGGCAGATCAAAGATTCATTTGTTCAAATGCTGAGCTACTCTCAACATCTGCTGGGTTGTTATTCTTTAGAAATACTTGGGAACTCTGCACAAACGTATTAGCTGGAAGAAGAGAGCAGCAACGTATCTCCCTGCTTGGTTCTTCGCAAGATACATTCTTTTTTATTGCTCAAAACTACGCACTTTTATTTGGACACAGCTTGTTAGGATGAGCAGACAGTTCAGAAAAATAAGAAGTGGCCCACGCCCTGAAAATATTTATCGCCAGCATTCAACTGAAGACAGACATTTTTCTGAGGTTAGAAAACCCATTTTACTTCTGAGCTTGTAAACTTCTACCCCTCTCTGGGAATCCAGAAAATTAGAAAATACTCTACAGAAAGAGGTTTTCTGGGGAGCATTATCCAGTCTGGAAATAGGAAGAGGCTCCCTGCATCGCACAGGTTTGGGACACAGGCATACCCTGCGTTCGGGACATGTATAACATTGACGCAGACTCCAGCCCAAGCCATCCCCAGCCTCTTGATCCCTGACAGGCTGCCAGGTTTGAAAAATCCCAGTCCCCCGGCACTCTGCTCCAGGTCTATTTTTGTGTGTGCACATAAAACCAACGGGGTCACGTTGCAAAAAGCAAGATCTGCCAACTGAAAGCACTTCAGAGATGGGGTGTTCGCGCGCGCGGCGCAGTATAAATGTCAATACAAAGCAGCACACATGTAAACTTTTAGATTTAAGTTTTATGAGGACGCAGAAGTAAACATCAGCAAAGCGCTGGAGGTCTGCATCAAGAGCACTAGTTCTTAGCCGACGGGTGCCTGAGAGGTTTTGTGGATCAGCACAACAGCTTTGTGTTTTCCAGAGGACCGGTCCAGTGCTCCCTTTGAATTCCTCTTCGAGCCGTTAGTACTTACACACATGGTCGCAACCACAGAAGGTTCAGTGGCGTAAAGCTTCACAAGAAGTCCCGAGAACAGACAGAGCCCTGCCTGTGCAAGAGGATTAAGCAAAAGCGTAGGAAAGTATCGCACAATTTACCATGAGTACCCTTTTTACCTTCAAATAGCAGTTCATGTGTCCTATGGGCAAAAACCACTGTGACCACAAGTCTTCTAAATTTGAATTATTGTATGAAAAGGTCCTGTTACAAGCCATGGAGGTCTATCTGGGGTTATAGTAGCAGACATTTTATAGCCTTCCTGTTGTTCAGGCAGTTGACTTCAGAGTAGGAGAGAGATCTCAGGCAAGTCTGCAAGAAAAAGATATTCTTATACAGCCTATAAATACCATTGACCCAAACTGTGAGGTGCTTACGCTGGCAAACTATCAAGACGCTATGCAAAGAAACCAGATCCCTCTATCCGTGATCAAATCCACTCTTGGTGGGGAACTTGCTAAATAAGACAAAGCATGAGCCTGCTTCCAAATGTAGCCAGCTCAACCTAAATCTTGAACTACTAGTTTATTGGTGATGGGAAGACAAAGTATAAAAAAACCCCACCACCCAAAACTGGGTAGCAGCATCCCGGTCATAGACCAGATGAAGAGAAGACTGAAGAAGTGAAGGATCAGTAACAGGAAGGAAATTTTTCCTACGCTAATGTTACCTAGACTTGGTAACATTTTACTAGAAGGGTTTATGGACACTCTTAGTAGAAGCGAACAAAGCTTTTCAACAGAGAAGATTTCCACTGAAAAGCTGTGGGTTTGTTCTGTGGGAGTTTTCTTTTTTTCTTGTGGAAACACATCAATATTAATTAAAAGTTCACTGGAGAAATTTCACAGCAGCTGGAAGTGCTCTGTTGCACCCTTTCTTTGCATAATTATTAGTTACTTACTATACAGTCAAAATTTAGTATTTAGAGTTCTGACATTATCAAAATTAAAACCTGCCCCTGTTTGAATAATATTCTTGACAGACACCACTCCACATAAGTTTCCTCAAGTGCACTGTTATTCAGCCCTGATAGAACCTTTTTTTCATAAGATATAGAAACTTTCCAAGGAGAATAATTTTGTTTTTCAGCTATTTGCAGTCATCATCCAATTACAAGCCAGTATCACAGAGTATCTGGCTCCCAAGAACCAAGGAGTCACCTAGGATCTTCTTTAGAAGGATTTTCTTTTACGCTCAGAGGATGCATTTGGCATTATTAAAAATGATAAATACGATTTGGAAAACGTCCTGTTTCTCATCAAAGATAGAGAGGAAAAAGGATGCAATTTGGAAAGGATGCAGCGGAACCGAGAGGAAAAAAGAGCTGAAGAAGAGTAACTGGCAGTGACCTACTTCTTTGACCACTTTCCAATCTGTTCTCACACTTTGCCCACTCTGAAAAAGGATAAGGATTCTGTGCAAACAGAAAAAGAAGAAGGGGGGGAAAGAAAAAGAAAAGAGGAAAAGGTTTACTTCTGTCAAGTGAGATTAGATTTCTGCAGTGGGAAAGCAGGGCAGGATGATGTCATCCCACCTCCTGCTTTCCATCAATTAGACACATTGAATGTGTATCACTAGTTACAGGGGAAAATCCAGAGTAGCCATGTATCACAGTCAGGTTAAAGAAAGGAAATAAGCTAATTTCCTATTCAAATACAAAGCATTATGTTCTTTCTGCATTCAGGTACCATTTTGCTAGTCCTCACAACCCTCGTGAAGTGGTGATGAATCATCAAATCGATATTTTCCAGGCAAGGAACCTAAGCCAAAAAAAGAGCTCAAAGCCAAAGTCAAAATCTAAATTAATCCTCAAGGCTTCCTGATAGCCCATCCCACAGACCTATTCCTCTAGAGCTGGATCCATGCTTGAACATGCTCTGCATCTGAGAGTTAACTTCCTTAAGGAAACGTGTTCCTTCCTTTCCTCCACCTTTTTGCTGATTACAGCTGGTCTGGGTGGTTTGAAAGGCTGGGACAGGACGCTGAAGTCTTTGAAGATGTCTACTGCGTAGCATTTGCTGCTAGTGCTTAATTTCCTGGAGCTTGTGCTGCGTCTCTATCAAAAGCATCCTCAAATTAATTTGAGGAAAGACATACAGGAGAGTAGTAAAATGACTTGCCCTAAGGCAAGCATCAACGCCGGGCAAGCCCTGGGCTCAAGGCAGCACCCCTTTGCAAGGTGACTCACCGTAGGAAGAATTTGGTGTTTTTCCAGGCTCTGGGAACTGGTAACGGTAGACAGAGCTAACAGCCTGTTCAAACCAACCCACATCAATACAGCCCAAAGGGGCCACACTTTGCGGGGTTACGAGAAATGAGCTGGCGAGCCTCTGGGCAGCGTGTTTGGCAGGTACCCATCCCAGGAAAGGGCCACCAACGCTGGCATCCCTCCTCAGCCACTTCTGGCTGCCGTGATGAGGGATCTCGCTAGCTGCTGGACCACCCGAGAGGACGGGAGGCAGGCGTTTCAGCAAACGTGACATTTGCACCGCGGTGGTTTTTGGGGACACCTGTGCTCAGTCGACAGAGCCCCCTCGCACATTTGCCACCAGGCTCGGCTCCTGGCGGCGCTGCGGACGAGCGCCACGCAGCCACGAGCGGTCCTGCACCCAGCTGCTCCCACGCTGCCGAGCACATCTGGGAGCCCAGCCACCAGGAACAACGCAACTAAAAACAGCTGGATCAGGAAATTAAGGGGGAGGGTGGGGATCAAAATGCCACACTGGAGCACTCCATCAGGCTCAATTTGCAGAATGCAAATAAAACCTGAAATAATTCTGTTTGCTACGATTCAGAGACAAAACATGCCTAACCTTATCTGAAAGGATTGTGACAAACCCAAAGCAGAGGCCGTGCCTTCCCAAGCAAACAGAGGAGACCAAGAAAACAGAACCAGAGACAGTTCATCTCAGTATTAGCTTTTCACAATTAAATCCGCGTGTGTGTTTGCGCAGAGGAGCTTGCTGAAATTTAAGCAAATAGCAGCAAACCTCAAAGAACAGGAGAAATCTCACTGCATCCCCAAAGTATGCAGCAGTGGAGATGTTGCAAAGATGCCAACTGGCAGGAAATGAGGAGGGAACACAGTATTCCTAAGAAACCTCCTCATTTTTCCTATTGATGATCTGAGCCAATCCAAAGGAGCAAGGAGGAGGGGGGAGTCAAACCTTTCCCCTAAAGCAGGGCAAGAGGGAAAGAAAACACTGTAATTTCAAAATGAGTGGACCACACAGTAAAAGAGAAATAAAAATAGTAACAGAGAAAGCAAGCTTATTTTCCCTTAGTCTTTTCCTTACTTAACTATTTGTTCAGGACTAACCATACAAGATGTACCACATTCAAAGCCTGTATCGGTTCTCTGCCCGCGGTCCATCCCTAAGAGCTGTGGTCCTCAGCACACGCTCCAAGCCAGCCTCGCACGATGCTTCGCAGGCTGCCTGGGGACCTCACGGCTGCTGAGGCCAACACCAAGCAAGGGTGAAAGAGGATGAGACATGCGTAGGGATGGCAAGGATGGCCTGGCTGCAATGAAGCCTTGCCTTTTAAGAAAACAAAAATGCAATAGGGCGGTCTGCTGCTCGTGGCAGAAAGGAGAGCGTAGCCACTGAGGTATATCAGAAGTGTATAAAACATCAAGAAAACCAGTTATGTTGTCCTCCACAAAGAAAAAGCACGTGTGATGTTTTCTCTAAGGCAGCCCCTGGGTGGGCTGCCCTGAGCCCCGCGATGCTTTAGAGTAAGCCATGGTCCTGCTAGCAACCCAAGCCTGCTGTTCTCAGCAAGTCTTCTGCCCTCACAGAATTAAGTGGGGAAACACTTACTTAGCTATGGTTTGCAAAGGGAGAGGCATGACTAAGGAGGAATTAGCTAGAGCTGCAGTACCAGATATAGGAACTAAACTCCCACAGAGATCAGAGTCTCCCAGAAGGTCCTGAAGAAGGGAACAAGGGTAAAAGTGCCACATCTGTGGCTGAAATCTTCGGAGGACTCACCTGGAGGACACGATAAGGTGCTGGGTCACCACAGAGAAGGGACAGGCAGATTTCTTCCAAAACTACCAAGAATCAGCCACCCCAGCAAACCAGCAGCTCCTAGGGACAGCCCCCCCGGGCACAATAGGTGGAAACAGCTAAAGCCAAACCACCACAGCTGCCCCTCAGCAACCGAAAGGCTGGTTTGGACCACAAGCAGCCACAAGGCTTGGTGCTTTTGTCAGCATTCCCCGTTCCCCGCTGGAGGTGTCCCATGAGCTTGTGGTGGCATTCGGCACTGGAGAAGGCCATCGCTACAGCAAGGCAGCGCTGGTGGAGGTCAGAGATCTGGTGGAAAGCACCAGCCCTGCCCGCAGGGTGCTACGGAGAGCTCGATCCAGAGAACAACTCCTGCAAAACCCGTTTCACAAATGGATATTGCTCAAAACCCACAGCGCAGCCAAGCAGCGCCAGACAGCTTCCACGGGGGCAGCAGCTGGTCCATGCTGCCTGCTCTGAAAAGAGGCTGGAAAATCGCCTCAGGTCCAGGCAAAACAGCTTCACTAAAGCAAGAACAGCTCCAACAGCTTTCTCAGGGGAGCCTGGTCCTCACCCCGAGCAATACAGCCCTGCACACTGGGCCAGGCTTTTGCTGGGGTAGCTGCCGTGGTGGATGGTGGTTTCACCTCCAGCTGTGCGTTACCATCTCCCCAGCTGCATCCCACCAGCAGATCCACAAGCGCTGCTCACCAGCTGCAGTGCTGACTCAGCTAGAGCGGCTTAATCCTCATCAGAGGTGCTTATAGCTCATTTGCACCCCCAGCTCAGCTCAGGGAACAGTAACCTGCCACCAACCAGCCAAGGACGCCGACACTTTAAACACCCACTGCCACTCCTGCAGCGAGCATCCATCTGTGCCCTGTTCCAACGCTCACCTTGGTACCACAGGCAATTTCTCCTCCTGAATTCCTGGTATGTTTCATCCCTGCCAAAAAAATTAGTCAACTAATTTCAGAGCTGTGAAATCATTTTAAGAACTAAAATCCACGCTGCAAGCTAATTATGAAGCATTTATATTGCAGCAACCCCTGTGACTTGCAGCCTGCACACCGAGCCCGGTGTTATTGGAGCTGTCAGAGGCAGTCCCAGAACAACTTGCTTGTTTGTTCTGGTGCTCCCAGTGCTGATTTCAGAGGGCAGGAGGGGAGAATAAAGGAAAAAGGAGGAGAAAAAAAAAAAGAAAGGAAAAACAAACAAAAAAAGAGTGTTTGTATACAAAAAGGTTGCAAAGTAATAAAGATGAAGGTGTGCTGGGCCGCTTTCCTGATGCACAGCCCCGGTTCTCACCACCCTCCATGTGCACTGACCCATCTACGAGCCGGGATCCAGGCTGGTATGTGCCCCAGCAGCAGCTATCACGGCGCGTCTGACCACAGGGACTGTCACCGCTGCTGGTGGCAGGGGCTGGAGGCACAGAAGGATTCTCATCTCCCAGAGGGAGTTTTTGGTCTTAACAGGGAAAAACGTCCTTTTTTCCACTCCAGTATTTTATGGGAAACAGCTCAAGGCAAAGCTCTGGACGCAGCATTAAGTTGAACAATTGGGCTGGGTGCTGGGGGGAACCCCCTGCTCCACAGCTCGCCAGGGGCTCCCTGCAGGGCCCCGAGCCCAACATGGGGGGCCTCTGAGCTCCTCCAGGTGCCGTATCCCTGCTGCTAGGGGGTGCAGTGGCCCTACACAGGTCCACCGCAGAAGCAGCTTTAGCAAGTGCAACAAAGAGCCTGCACAAACTGTTTGTAGCTGAACTAGGCCAGCTCCGCTAACCAGCATCACCAGCAGCTGTGGGAATGCCGTTCTGCAGGATGGATACGGCAGCAGGTACAATCCCAGCCTCTCTGTAAAAGCCACTGCCTCATTCCTAGCAGCTCTGCAAGCCGTTGCTTTCAAGAAGTCACCCATCCTAATTCACCCACCTCCCTAGCAATGCTTGCTCCGGCCCATGGGATCCTGAAGGAGAAGCTGCCTGCTTTCTCTGTTTGCTCGGCTGTCTCAGGCTTCAGGACTACCCAGGCAGCGCTGCCCAGGGAGCCACCGCGGCTCCCTCTGACCCTGCCAGGGGAGAGAGACCATGTGCCAAGTGGCCACGTCCTCCCGAGGCACCGGCCAGAGCCGGCACAGCATTCCTCCTGTCTGAGCTGGCAGCAGCCGCGTATACACCTGGAAAACTCAGCCATGGACATGGCTCCTCTGCCAAGGAGCTAAATCCATTTTCTGGGGTCTGCTCCCCCTTCAGCAGAGCCCCCAGCCTGCAGCACCCTTTCCATAGCTGCTTGCTGCTCCCATCAAAAGGAGGCGTGATGTGGTCCGAGAGGGAAAAATGCTCAAAGAATCCGTTCTGCAGGAACACAGGCCCCTTGTAGACAAACAAATTGTTAACGGATAGATTCCCCTTTGCTTCTTAATGTTCATGAGTCCCTTGACCTCCATGTACATAAGTGGCCTGAAAATTTCCCCAAGCTCTTTATTTACAGCTGCAAAGCACCACTTCCCATCACACTTAAAGCATCAGAGCATTGCCAGCAACATTTCATTTTGATATCCCCTAAGACTGAAACATTTCTTGGGTGTCAGGAATATTTGAGATCGGAAACCACAGACACCAGACGGGGCTGAGTCGAGACTAGCCAGAAGGACATGTCCTTTCCACAGCTGCAGCAGTTGTGGGACATCAGAGCTGTAAGAAAAGTCCTGAAGACTGGAGAAGCATGGTGTTGGATACCCCGAGCCACTCAGTCCTTTCTTCTATGGTTGCATCTACTCCTCCCATGCCCTTGCCTCCCTTCTTCTCACTTTACCTCATTTGCACTTTCCTCTGCTTACACTCTGTTTCTTGTTCTGCCTGGGCACCACACTCAGCATGACAGATCCCAGCCATGGCCCTCCAGGCACTTCCGTGAGAGCACTAAATAATGCTTTTAATAATACAGAGATTATCCAAAGAGCTTTGTAGGAAGCTTTAGCCCTCCATCTCCAAAGCAGTCTTCCCCACCACTACCTAACTGGTACAGTACCAGAGTTCTGCAAAGATGCCGTACTGAGATTCAGAATGAAAGTTTTCTTCTTAAGCTTCTAATGTTCACATGGAAAAGCCCTTGTTGGCTAAAGCCTTCAAGCTTATTCTTAGGTCATAAGGGATTCAGATACATGGGAAGTCTGGAGGAAGGTGGACAAGCCTGCACAAGCAGCAGATCAAACCCAGACCCACCTCCCCAGACCCCCTGCCCCAGCTCTCCTCCCAAAACTCCAGCAAAGGAAAGGGACTTTCAAATCATACCCAAACCACGCAAATCTGCATCTCATTTTGCTCATCTCTATAGTTTCATGGGCTCCATTTGGCTATAGCTGAACTCCTTTCTGACCAAATTAGGTCCAACCCAAGTTCTCTCTCCTCACTTTAAGCCGTTCCTGCCAGATTCAGCCAGCTGTCGTGGCAGTTCTGACCATGGCTATATTCAGGCTTCTGCACCCACCTGCAGAGATGAGCGTGGGGATGGGCAAGTACACAAGGATTAACCCACCGAATGGCCTGCGGTCCTCCCCTCCTTCCCCAAGGGGAACACTTTCTTTCCTACACCTGCTTACGTGCCACAGCCCTGAGCCACCTTTCCAACAGGAGCTGCCAGACGAGCTCAACCCCTTGGTATGACAGCAGGGTAACAGCATGCACACGCGCGTTCAAGCCCACGCACACGTGTATTTGCATTGCCCAGACACCCAACGTACATCACCCTCGCACGCAGGAGAGCCGAGCTGTCAAACTGGGCGCGTGCACACACACAGCCCTGGTGCTTATGGAATAAGCATATGCACTTCGCAGTGAAAAATTAGCCCCTGGAAATCCCTCACTGCGGGGAATTCAGCTGGACACGTTCTCTGACATGAAATATTCTGCAAGCCCGATGCTCAGCACTCCCGCAGACAGGATGCAGTAAGTACCTCTTCCCTCCCTCCTCCTCCGAGGATCTGGCTGCCTATTCTGGCTTTCATTGCAACACCTTTACCACCCCGCTGTCCTCTCCCAGACAGCAGCGTTTCCTCATGTCGCAGCTCAGACCACAGGACGTTAACATGATGGAACAGTTTGCAAAGGTCAACGTGATTATTTGATGCTCTCAAATGTCTGGATTCCTTCAGGATTTCCCTTGCTTTTTCTCTTGCTACAAAAAAAAAAAAAAGGTGGAATGAAGGGGGGGAGCCAGCTCCAGGTGCAGCCCACCCCAACCCCTTCCTGGCCAGCTGAGCTTCCCTACGGGTATCTGCTAAAACCCCTAATAACAAGCAGGAGCTACCAGGTGGTCATGAGACATCGAACTGCTGTCAGGAAATTTCTCCACCATGGTTTGAGGTTGTGTCTTTCAATATTATTTCCCTCAATCTCCCTTTTCTTTTCTTGAAAATAATCAGTTTGCTCAGATTCTTGCGGTGAAAAGCTTCCAGTAAGTTCCAGCATGGAATCTAGGCAGAGGGACAGATTATCTGCTTGCAGTAGGACACCTCACTTAGAGCAGCCTAATAACATAAAAATGATATATTTTAAGTCCTGCTCCCTCAATAATACCTTTTAACGTACTCAACTTATTTTAACATTATAAATAAAAGTGCTGGCACACACTGAGGTTTCTTTTGGAAGGGGGAGCAGCATGCTCTCCAGCTCTTTAGCCTGTCCGAGGTTTGGTTGCCAACCTCAGAGCTGGAACTCCAAGTTACTTTAATAAGCAAAATATTCCATTTTCCATGTATTGTTGCTCTTCAGTTCTTGGGAGTGACGATGAAAAGCTGCAGATTTCTTCAGAGCAAAAGGCAAACCTCATCAAAACCACATTACAGACCGTTACGATAGGGCTCCAACTGTCGCCTGGACATGCAACTTCATTCTTCTCCAGGAGGAGAGGACCGGCTCCGACTTGCCGCGCTGGTGTCTCATCTCCATCAGCTCCCAGGTCCCTCCTGCTGCTGAAGGTTTGGTCACTCTTACCATGCTAGTCTCCGTGCAACAGAAGCCAAAAGATTATTTCAAGCCCACATCCCTCTGTTGCTCCGAGTCCCAAAAGTCTGGAAAACTGCAAACCCAGACCCAAAACTTGGTACTTTGAGATCATCTTTTAATGTGGGAGGTTGGAAATAGCCCTGAAAAGATATTATCAGTGGTGTTTTCCATAGTTTCATGAACAAAACTTTCTCTATTTTTTGTTATTAATAATTCCAGTGTAAATTGGAAGCTCCAGGGGATTTTTCCACATGTGCTAACACATCGCCTACAACCCCTTGGATGCCGGTCTGTTACTGTAGGGATGGCTAGTGTGTTGCTGACAGTACTAAGCACCTCGTTCTCCAGGAAAGAAGAGCAGAAAGCCTTTTGCTGGGGGCAGGGAGAGAGAAGAAAAAAAAAAAATAGAAAAATGAAGCTTGGCAACCTCAAGCTGATCATAGGGGGGGATGAGGCAGTATCACCAGCACCCGCATTCACAGATGGCCGAGAACACAAATACCTACCGACAACACAGCCCCAGAGGTACCAAAAACTCACTCTTGCCTCCAGGCCTTCTGGAGGCAGGTTGGCTTCCTGGATAAATGGTTTTGTTTCTTCTAATGACTTCATCACGAAGAAGGGTGGCCACTGGGCTTGGGGGGATGGCTGGCAGCCACGCAGAGCCGCTCTCCAATACTCCCTGGCTCAATCACCTCTCCCAGCACCATTATCTCCAGTCGTGCACAGAGCTCATCTCACCGCTCCATGTAGATTCCCCAGGCACCGGCTTCCATACGATAGGTTTTTCTTTTGCCAAAAAACACTGAACAACATTGACCTCCACGTTTTGGCATCACCGCTTCTCATGGAACACGCGTCTGCTTTCACATCCAACTAGGATAACTGAGGTTGTTTTTGTTGTAATTCTGATACAGCTGCATGACTGAAGAGTCATAGATGGAGCTGTTGTGGAGTAATTGACCTGGTCTGCTGTTCCCCAGAACGATGATCGCCAGCAGACCAGCTGAAGAGTGGGTGTGGAACTGGCGTAGCTAAACCAAGGGGTCCCCACCCCATCAACTTCTCCTTTCCCCAAGGATCTTGTATTAATAAGAAAGGGTGTGTCGACATTACGCCAAGAAACCAGAGCGGCGTTTCAGTTGCATAAAGCGGGCAAGCTGCTCTCGTCCTTGCAAAGGCTCGGAGTCTGATCCCAATGGGGGCAATGGAAAGATGCCCTGGGATGAAGCTCTTCCAATATCTGCCCAGCAATGTCATATCAAACAAGCCTGTTCAGGTACGTCCACCCACACCAAACCTTGCAGTGGGAACATCCTTGCTTTCTCCAACTAGGCTAGGTACCCAAAGGAGTCCCACGGCATTCGGACCCCAAGGCCCTGGATGCTGAGAGACATACAGCATACCCACCACTGAAGGAGCCGAGTTCATGATCAGCATTCCTTGGTGTAACCATAATACAAAAGCTACTCATGATTTGTAGCATCCACCCCTGGAGCTAAACACAGAGACTTCTGGAACGGACTCAGTGCAGCCGTCTGAATGGGTGCAGCTGTGAACCTTTGTAGGCTTCCCATCGGCACCGGCGACAGCAGCTGTGGGCTGCTCTGCTGAAGCTGGATCCAAGCTGAAGCTCAGCACTGTGGAGAAGGTAAGGTCCATCTCAGCAGGCGTTCAGGTTTTGAACCGTAGTTTTTATTCCAGATCAGGAGAAAATAAAATGAAAATCTTGAGCTTTCTGCAAAACAGCAGCAAAGCCCAGGGGGGAGGGGGAGGAAAAAAACCACCCGACCCCCCCCCCAAAAAAATATCTTCATTGCAGGTCAACCAAATGTTCCATTTCACTTTACACCCAATGTGTGCGCTTATACATGTAAGAGTTGGGTATGTTGGTTACACACACCATTAAAAAATTCCAAAATAGTTTGTGACACGTAACACTTTATTCTGAAAACACACCTCAGATCAAGAAGTCTCTCCTCATTTTTAGGCCCTTCTTCCCCCACAGCCACGCACAGAAAACAGCAGATTCAACCTCCCATTTCACATTGAGGGTGAGTTATAACTGCTCTATCTCAGCCAGCCCGCCCTGCTAACAAATACATCCTGATCCTATCAATCCTTGCAAAACTTCTGGAATGGCTTTTGTTTATAAAGGCAAGACCTACAGCAGGACACTCAAAATATTTCATATTATGCTATGCTACAGTGCCTTCCTGACTGGCATGTTCAAAAACACTTGGAATAGATACGACTGGGGTCAGAGCTCCCAAGCCTTTTGCCTGGTGTTGGGAATTCACATGCAAAGCCAGTAGCGATAAGACAAGGCAGGATGGTAAAGGGAAGATATTCTCATAAAAGTCATTGGCATTGTCCAGAAACCAGTAAACCTCCCTGTGGGAACCATATCCCGTTTCATCCCTATATCTGAATTTAACACTTCACTCAAATCTCTTTGTAGAAGCACTGAGTGCTACAGCAGAACAACCATTAACATCAAAGGTTAACCCCAAGTGTCCTGGGGGAAAAAAAAAAAAACACAAAAACCACCAACGAAAAAAGTCACCAGAATTTCTCCCAAATTCTGCTCTTCATTCATCCTCACAGGCAAAACCAAATCCACTTTGATGGCACAAGCATCCTCCCTGACCAAAATGCGAGGAGAACGCTAGTGGCTGCATTTCAGCAGCAGTAGTTTTACAATTGGTTTTACAGTATTTCCTTCTGTGCAACTTTTCTCATGTTTATGCTGCTCTTATCAGCCAAGAATCTCCCACAACAACTCACCAGCACGAAACTGTCTGTTATTTTCACACTCAGCCAACAAGCAGTTGTCTCACCGAAGCCACCAGCAGTACTTTTAGCATCTCCATGTCTCAAAAATAAAGGTAACTGTGCCCAAAACTGCTAAGCGGCGGCAGTGTGGGGCTAGCTGGCGACCTACTGGTCAGCTGTGTTGCAAGGAAGGATGAGGGAGGTCAACCAGTCATGCCAGTGCCTCGGAGTTCCCAGTCTCACACACATGCTGCCCTTGCTTTGATAGCACAGCCTGTGCTACACGTGCTGAGAAATGACTCCGTGATGCCTGTTAACGCCTCGTATAACCAAACTCCTCATCTTTACAGGAATCTGGAGTAATTTTAAGAGTCAAACGTGTGTCAGCCCATTAAACAGAAAATGCCAAAGCAACAGAGCAAAACTCGGATAATCTAGGTTCGCTTCCTAGTTTTGCAGCAGGTTTTCCCGCTGTTCTAGCTTCCCATCTGCTACAAGGAAAGCAAGAACATCTCCTACCACGAGCATGCAGAGCACCCTGAACGGAGCCCCTGCCTTAGCCCATCACTACTCCTGTAATCCAGTTACTATTCAGTTACTAAGGTCAAGCACAAACCTTGGGTATTCAGGGTCCACATACCACAAACCCCACTTTGCAACAAAACAAGCCACTTCTCTCCAGTAAGGACCACGAGCTGACTTCAGCTTGGATCCTTCTAAAACGGAGCCTCTTCCACCAGACCTACAGACAACCCAGGAGGAGCAGCTATCTGCCCACAGGCTTCCGTAACAGGATACAACAAGGTTGCTACACCCTAGGGAAGCTGCAGCAAGAATCAGACCATCCTATCGGCCCCTGCTCAGACAAGCTGAAGCAATAAGCTGATGATTTCTGCAAGCGACAGTGCCAATGTCACTGGGAGGTAAGCCCAGAATAGATGGCTTTCTAAAAATTAAGCTGCATGGGCATGCAACCAGCTATTTGATCACACATCTTTTGTTATTTATCCCCCGGCTGCCGCACAGTCTGTATAATCACCAGCAACATACCAATGTAGATGCACACACATACACTGTGCTTTTCAAAAAAAAAAAAAAAGAGAGAAAAAAAGAAGTAAAAAAAAGACTGCTGAAAAGCTGCCTTTGGGAAAACATCTGCAGCTACAGACTCCTATCCACTATCACACCATGCTCCAAAACTCCAGGCTCAACAAAACAGATGAATGCACCTCCAGAATAAGGAAGAGGTCTATACGCATAACTCACAGTGGTATCTAAATAAGGAATCCAGTTGCTCTTACGAGGTCTTCTATAACTCCTTCTTAGACATCTAAAAAAATAAATGCAGATCTTGGGCTGAAATCAAGATCTGGAGATGCCCAACTCTTCCCATTGACTGCAGAGGGTCTGAAGCTGAACAGGATGGAGGTGAGATTTTGTTATCCTGTCCAGGATAACGGTCACCCACAGAGTTTGCACACACCAAACTGTCCTGCACAGGGACACGAACACCATTTCTGCGGAACCACATGCCCAAAGCAGCCCAACAAGCAGGTTCCTCTCACCCAGGAGCACAACTGAAAGGGCAAGGGCAGACTTGGGACTTCCAACCTTCAGGAGGCAGACGGCGAGAAGAAAGGACTTTAGCAACCAAGCAGCCCTTCCTCGGCTCTCCTTCACTGCCACCGAAGCAGTGAAGGCACACAGATCTGGCCGAGACCGGAGCAAACTGCAGGCAGCAGGTTGCATTTACACAGAACTCTGTATTAGCTAATTAGCTCCGCTAATTAGCACGGCTGATGCAGCCAAACTGCTTCTGGTACCCAGCTAGATCACTGCCCCAGCTGTTATCCTTGCACAGCACTGCAGGCACACCTCTGGTGTGACAGCAAATGGGAGGTAACACAGGGAAATTGTGAGACAAATCTACAGTCCCCGTCTCTGCTTTCTTCCCTCCAACCACTTCCCTGAGAATTTCAATTCCAGATCAGCCTCAGAGGACAAAACTTGCTCAACTTCAGGATCATAAACGGCAACTTTAATCCTTGAGTCAGCTACTGAGTCTTAGGCAGCGTAACTCAGCTTTGGGTAAAACAGAACTTCTGTGGAAAAATCCCCAAGCATTAAATTAACGGAGATATGGGACAAGCTTCCATTTATGAGCATTTTTTCTAACTGTGAATCTCAGGTCCTGAGAAGCTCACAGTCATGGGTGAGCTAGCTGAAAAGAGCAATGTAGAGCTTCCTCGTTTAGCACATCCCCTTTGAGACAGTAACAGTGGATGTCAGTAACTGGCCGTGCTGGTGGATAAATAGTCTGCACTAGATCCATCCCCTCCTCTTTAGGGCAGGGAAGTGCCCAAGTTCAGGGTCAGAGGCTGCAGCCCTGGCTCCAGTTTTGATCAAACAAGCTTCCAGGCTGGCAGGAGGCAAGGCATCAACAAACTAAGCCGAATCCAATTACAAAAGTAAGGAAAAAAGCATATAAAGTGTAATAACTGAAGAACCATCATGCAACAGCCTACGTTACAGCGGAAGCAAAAAAAAAAGTTAATAGTAATCATACTAGCAGTCTCCGAGCCCCAAATTTGATGAATTTATGAACTATCAACAGCGCAACAGGTTGGAAGCCCTGACTTCATTAGCGATCAGCACCAGACTTCCAGGGGAAATTAAACCCCCCCCAGAATGTGCCCCGGCTTGAAGATCAGCATCACCCAGGGACTTCTTCCTTGGCTCAGCAGAAGAGTACGATAAGGAAAGATTTGCTCACGTGCACGTTTGAGAGATCTCAGTGTGTTCAATCTTGGCTACACTTCGGCACTTAAATACACTCCAGACCTGGATGGCTCAAAGGGACAGCATTGTTTGAAATCTCCAGACCTCCAGGAAATAAATGGAAAACTTTTGTAGTTAGCATGCAACAGGGGTCAAGGGCAGAGCAAACGTACAGTGCGTGAGTGTCAAGATGTACATTTAGGAAAACAAATCTGTGCATTTAAGTTGGAAGGGTCGTGGCCCTTCTAATCACCGTGGGATCATCTCCCCCACCCCACCACACAGCAGGGAGGGAAACGGGGCGACTTATCTTCCACTTGCGGGCCAGGAAAACCAAAGTCATACACTTGCCCTTTCCAATGCGAGATGATGGATGCGAAGCGATACATAAAGCCAGCACAGGATACATCCCTCCTTGCAGGGAAGCGGGAAGCTGCCCAACTCCAACACGCAGCCTGCTCTGCCATCTGCTCCTGGAGCGGTACGGTTGAACGCTGGCTGTTACACAGCGCTTGTGGAAAAGGCACCGGCTGGTGCCAGCCCTCACCGGTTGGAGTTTCTTGGGGCTATATTTAGTTCTTTTGGGGAAGAAAGGCGCGTTATTGGTTGTTACTAGCACAAAAACATGTGATTCAATCAGCAACGGTATTTGATTCCACTGGACCACACTATCATGTGAGTCCTTGTAACAGCGGTGGCTCCCCGTCCCTAACTTCCCAAGCATTCTGGAGCATTATTTTTCTTATTTACTGCATACTCCACAACACATTGAACGAAAAGAGAGACTTTCTACATGCTGAAATTTAGACCCACCGTATCCCATCCAGATCAGAGCAAAACAGCTTAGGATTGGGAAACACAATCTGCTACACAACGTGATTTAACCCATAAATCTATGATTTCACTGGCACAGCTGCTATTGTGTAACATCAGACTAGACACATCAATAAGGAAAGAGTTTGCTGGCACTGCGAAAGCCTATCATGTGGCTCAGCTAATTAAAAACTGACCTAGTCCATGATCATTAAATGTTGTAATCACATGCCTGCAACTGATTAGATGTAGAAACAGACACTCCCCCCCCCTCCTTGTTCCCATAGATTGCATAGATCAGCAGCAGAATAAGCCTAACTCAAGGGCCCCGATGCCCCATCCTTTTTTTAAACACCAGGGCTTGGCTTCTGTTGGAGGTGAGGATCCAGGATCTGTGACCACTCGTTGTTTCCTCTTGCTCCACGACCACGTTTTTGCCAGACGTGGGGTCGGCAGCGCTGGCAGCAGCCCCTCCGCTCTCGCGGACAGGCACTGCTCCCCCAGATGCTTTGTACCCGAACTGGATCACAACCAGGGTGCTAAGGCTAATATATCTTGAGCAGTGCTAGAAAGGTGATTTAGGTGGAGGTGATACCATCAGCTACTGGAGGACAAATTCCAGCCTTGGCACTCAATCCTTGACAGGTACATGAAGACAGAGAAATTGATTTTCAATTCTCTTGGAACTTTGCACTCCCTCTTACGTTAATCTCAGGAGTCTGTACACTCAGCAGAATGGGAGAAGTTAATTAAGGGCAGATGAAAGATGATGGAAGTAGAAGAATGGATAAGAGGGGACAGATAAGAGGCAGCATATTCCTTGGAGAATGGAGAGAGAAGGTTGCATCGAGAACCCACGGCTTATGGGATTCTTCACCCCCAAAAGCCCTAAGTCTGCTCTGCACTCAAAACCCTGGTTCACAGAAGTAATCGCAAAGGTAAAGATCTCTTTTCCTGAAACTGCTACAGTACGCCAGAGAGTTACCATCACCTCTCTTGTGCTGGCTCTACCTACACACAGCAAGCACCTCTGCCGCTGTTCACCATGTGAAGAGGAAGAAATTCCTCTACGCTGTGACAGTAAACAAAAAAATCCAAACCACATATGCTTGTTTATACATCCCTTTGTTTGTCTTGATTCATTGGATTCTGATTACCTTAGTATTTTTACTCCTAGATACCTGGGTATTTCTTTAGTTGTGGGTTTTAAGGTGGGGTTTTGTGGGGGGGTTGAGTCTTGTTTAACTCATCTCAGTGGCAACTTGCAGAGCTCATGATCACAGTGTGATTCTGCATGGTACACAACCTCTGACAATCCAGTCTGACAATTTTTCAGTTTAACTGAGCGTCTCTTTTGTTGCATTTCTTCTCAGAAAGAACATTTAAGTCAACTTATCTCCTTGCTTTACACTCCTTCCAATGACTTTAAAATTCACTATGGGGAAACAGCTCCAAAAATATTAAAATGCTAACGCTCTTCGTTTCTCTTGCCTCTGAATTCCTTCTTATTTCGCAGTCTCCTTTAGGAGATGAATTTACTAGAATGGAAGACAACATTTCAGGCACAGGCATTCAGCCGATTTATATAATGGCAAGATATTTTCCATGTGTTTTGCATGCCTCTTAACACTTCTGTTTGCTTTTTTTGACCACTGTTGTGCATGGTGCCAAAGGCTACATTGAGCAACCACAAAGAAGTTTAAGTACTTCTTCTCGATTAATATAATAAAGTTAGAACAGAAAAATTGTAGAAGCAGCTCCAATTATTTCTTCTACTGTGGCTTACTTGGCATTTGTCAGTAGAGAATTCATCTCTTATTAGCTTCTTTCAGCTTCCTTCTAGCACCCAAGCCGTGCTCACTTCCAGTGCCACGTCAAAGCTGAAAAGAAGCCAACGCTGCAACCATATGGCCAAAAGGCTACTGCATCTTCCAGTCCTGCTGGCCTACTGATGGAGGCAGGACCGACATGGAAATGAACAGCCCACTTAGAAGCATCGTAAAATAGCATACAGTGCACTTAGCCAGGATTCACTGGGTGTGAAAGAGGAAGGGAGTAAACACCACGGCAAGGAGACTCTGCAAGCACTCAGTGCTTCTGCATCGACAGTTTTCTAGAAGCGAAGCCTTGAACAAGTCAGCATATTCACCAGCGAGATGTTGTGAATGCAGATGTACAAGAACCATTTTGAAACATTATAAGGAGGAACTCCAAATCTTTCCAGTATTTCCATGAAATCAAAACACTGACCCGCCTGGACCAGCTCACAGGAGGCCTTTAATGGGCCAGTGGAAATCCAGGTTCAAAACACATACAGGAGGATCAGCGCTTATAAAGTTAGAGCACACCAGGAGAAGATGTAGTGCTCAATCATTTATACAAAGAGGAGCATTAAGAAAGGCAGAAACTGTGTATCTGCATGTATGTCGTATAACACAAGTAGATTTCTACAACTACGGACAGGTTTGCCTTAAAGCCGTATCTTCCAATCTACGAGCCACACTACTGAAAAGTTTCCTTAATTTTAGCCAGAAGCCTGCTGATTTCTTAACAAGTGTTGATTATTATTTAGAATTAACATCTTAAAACCCTGTCATAAGATGTCCTCTGTGGCCTGGTTTAGGAGGGGGGAAAAAAAAACCCCCAAACTAAATAGCTTTTATTATTTAGCTTTAAATAAGCTTAAATAGCTTTTTTTATTATTTAGACTTAGGATGTACTGTGTATGGCTCTTGCCTCTGCTGGGGCACTGTGGAGACTAACGCCTTGGTAACCATGTTTACCTATACCTCAGAATGGTAGAATAGTCTCCATAGGTAAATGCAATTGCCAAGACTGCTCCAAACTAAGCTGTGAGGCCAGACCATTCTTAGATAGACAGTTTAATATTGCACTTTTTTCTCCGAAAAGCCTGTTAAAGGCTGCAGCTCATTTCAGTGCCAACGTGAGTGACATTATTTCTTGGAAGGACACACATAGAGACTGGCATAAAGTCAATATTAGCCCAGACCATAGGCATTCTGTATATCAGGATTTCAACATGTCACTCACTGGCAGTCTGCAAAGCTCCCAGTGTTTCTACCAAAAGACATGTCACCTTCATGCCAGGATGCTGCTTTCTGTCCCACCACGTGCCAGTCACAAGTGGAAATATTGCATCTTGCAGCTGAGGAACATGGGTAGGAGGGTCATGTTTCCTACCTCATCCTTGGATCGCTTCTCCAAGTCTCTCTGGACTCATTCCATCATCACTGTCTTGGCCATCCTTCCCTCTTTTTGCCCTATATCCAGCCTAGAGTTCTTCCTTTACCCCCGCTCCCTGCAATCCTCTCTCCCGGCAAAAGAGCTTCCTCCTCCCAGCTCTCTCCAAATTAAAAGGAATTTTAGGTTTCTTCACCTGACTGGTTAATCACGTAGCCTCAAAGCTTGCCAGAAAGTCTCTTTCAAACCTCACCCAAGCAAAGCCTTTTTAATTGCTCTTCTGTGCTCCCTCCTCGCACCGCACGCTACATAACATAAAAAAGACACCTTATTGTTCTCACACACTTCTCCTTTTCACTACAAACTGCAGTTCTTCCATCATTTGTAAAGCAGAAAAGCACTTTAATAGAAAGGCCAACTCCCAAGAGGCTGTTGGATTTACTGAGCATTGACAGGGCTCTTGGTGCTCCGCTAATACAGAAAAGAAAGAGGAGCTCCCTCTCCGAAATGCTCATGATCTAAACGAGAGATGACAGGATTATGGCTGCGTTAAGCAGTGATCTGGCTCTGCACAGCCCCCAGAAGATGACATGTTCCCAACCCTGACGGCACTTAGAGGCCAAATAGATGCACAGTATAAAACAAGCTCCGAAGGAAAGGTTTCTCAGAATATTTTTTCTTAGGTATTTAGGCTTCAGTTCAGCATGTTATTTCAGCATGAGAACAGTCTCACTGGACATAAGGTTAGTCCCATGCCTTAACCTAGGAATGTGCTTAGCTACACTGCTGAACTGTGACCTCCTGGATTTACGCTGGGTCAAAAATTGTGCTTGCAGCAGGGGAGACCAGTGAATCAGAGACACAGGATGAACCAAGATCCCACCTCCCAGCTGTGCTGGGCGTTTATTATAATTTTTACACTCTAACATCTCATCGCCGTATGGTGTCATGCAAGAACTGCACGCATCCATCCAGCAGGCTCACTTTAAGGAGACCCAAATGCACAGAACAAGCAATCAATTTCCTTAAGCGCTGTTTTTGCATAGAACAGAGGCAACCAGCTCCAGAAGCTTTATTCAATCTGACTTGTAGGCATTAAAGAGGTCCAAGGTTGTTACTACCTGGTTATGCAGAGATTCCCCCCTGTTCAGCCCCACTTCGCTGCAAAGGTCAGTGCTCCGCAGCCTCAGCATTAGATACAGACCAAACCAGCATCACATGCAACAGCAACCACTCCATTAAATGAGATTCAGCCCATCGAAAACAAGACACAGTCAAGAAGAAAGGTTTATGCATCCTTTTCATACCCACTTAGCTTCTAACAACAGCAGCTATATACCAGTCCAATGACATTTCATAAGGCTTTTAATTCCAAATCCAGAACTACTACATATCCCAGCTGCACCCCAGTGCCATAACCCCGATGGCACACTCTGTGCTGCAAAGGCAGACGAGATTCCCGGAGATATGGCAATAAATGGCACTACGAGCCGCTGATCTACTAAATTATTTAAAACCACCCCAACAAGCCAACAAAGCAGCATGACACAGGCCTAGCAATGGGTCCAGTCCTTCAGTATCCCAGATAACCACATTGTAAATGGGGTTTTATAAGTTTAACACAGCCTCCACATCAACATTTCCATGAGTTTGGGCTCTGGGGCCCAACTAAACAGCACTAGGACCTCCCCCTACTGAAGGGCAAAGATCCTCCATACCAGTCTGCTTCCATTTGTTCCTGGCACAAGTCGAGGGCTTCTTAAAAATAAGAAATCACCCCTTGAGATGTTTATCTAAATCAATTACATCGCTGCACAAGGCTAATGGAAAGACACCCAGAATCCATCCTGCTTTTCTGGGAACAAAAGGCAGGCAAGAGGCACCCAGCGGTCCTCGCAGGGACCGGCACCTTCCCTAGCTAAGTTGTTCTCGTGTTCTCCTGGCTCTGCAAACAGCAATGCTGTTGCACAATACACAAAGTGTGCTTAGAGACTTTTATCTTAGAAAAGAATAAGTGCTTTGCTTTCCGATAACATCAGAAATCTACAGAGTGGGAAAACTCTAGGAAAAAAACTAAATACTATAAAATCCTGGAAAATAATTAATAGATTTTTCTGTGCTTTCATAATAGCATTCACTTGGGTAACCATAAAAAGTGATTATTATGGTAATAAAAAAGGATGAATAATTTATTATAAATCACAGGCAAACTGTTCCCATCCAGAATTCTAAGATGCATATGAAAATAATCTCTTAAATGTGAATGCTTGCTGCAGCCATTGGGCCAGAAAATGCCTGCCATTCTTTATAGTTTTATTGGATTTCTTTTCCAAAGTTTTCCTAGGGAATTGAATTAAAATGGAAGTATAAACCTGATCCTATTGGCACCCCACTGTACCTGCAAGGTTGTTTCACCTATGTCTTCCTGGTGATTTAGCACAGGGCTCAGTTCTGTCACCTGCTGCATTTCAAAGCACACGGAGCACGTTGGGGGACTTGCACATTGACCCCTTCCCTAATACCAGCACCTTCTCAACAGACAAAAATTGTTATCCAGTATACACTCGCTTGCAAATTGTGTCTGCGGAACTGCAAGCATCTTTTCCTTATGGACTAGCCTCCACAGTGACTGCAAAGTGTTAAGAATCACGGAATAAATCAGTTCTTTGCAAGACACCACCACGCTGAAATCTGAGAGGGGAACTTTTCATCACCGAGAACTGAATAAACTGTTAAAAGCTTTTACAAACCTCTGCATTATTCAAAAAGAACACAAAGTCCTGTGGCTGCTGCACACAACAGGGCCGTTCCAGCCCTGTCACCCAGCCTGGCCAGAGCCTGAAGCCACCCGCTTGCGCCCATAGCAAGTCACGTTCCGGCTGTGGTCAGCTACAGTCCCAGGCTCCATCACCAACACATGCTACACCTACAGTTGCTACACAGAGACCCTTCCATTCTCAGGAGTTTCCTCCTAATTCAGGCACTGAGAGGCCACACTCCACATATTTATTTAACAAGAAAAATACGCTAAGTTCCATAAGTCTATTCAAACAGCTCCGATGCATTTGTTTATGCAAATACAACCTCTGAGCATCTCAACCCACAGCCCAAACTTTTACTTGGTTCTGCCCCACTTTCTTAAGAGATGGTCTTTTTAAGAGATGGTCTTCCAGGTGATACCAAGGTCCCATGAGAGGTCTACATAAGAAATTGTCATCTTTTGTTAAGCATCAGGTAGCCTCCGCTCCTTTCACCAGAGGAGATGGGTCCTCTCTAACTTCTCAGCTACGCAACGCTGCCGCACCTCAGCCCAAGCACACCCGTGCAAGGCATCTTTCACACTGGTAAAGACAGACCCTTGGAAGTTCTTCCAAATATAATCACCAAAATCATCATCGTTCAAAAAATAAGCACCAAAAGAGTAGGAAAAAAACTATGAACATGAAAACAGGCTTTTCATGGGTCACCCAATGGACCCATGGTCTCCATGACCAAGGACAAAGCATAAGAGAGAAGGGGGAAGAGAAGAGAGCCGCTGCTCATCAGGAGAACGTGACAAGGACCAGCAATAAGCCAAGCCCTGAACGGGAGGTGCAATCACTCAGTGATTACTACTCTAGGGTGGATGCCCCTCTTCACCAAAGCCGTCCTCTCTCCATATCTGCCTATGGCAGCAGGTTCCAGAGAAGCCCCGAGTTATCGTAACACCAGGATTACCAACGAGTACAGACAAGAGAAAAATAAGCAAAGCTCCTTCCAAAACAAACAGCCATAATTCAGTATTTAAGACTTCACAAATTACCTATTGAAAATAGCAGAAGCTAGATCTTAATGAAGCATAACTGCCTGGTTTGGATTTCACAGATGTTAAAAGTGTTCACAATCTGGAATTAAACTAGGCTAATCTAAACCATGAATACGAACCATCATTTGGACTGTATCTGTAACCCTCTGGTTCAATTCACAGCTCATTTTTCTAGAGTTCAACAAGCGACAAATAAACCTTAGAGAAAGAAAAAGAATTTTGTTAGTGTCTAGTGTAATCTACTATTAAATAAGTCCTCACATAAACCATAATAAAATTCAATTTATGGTAGTTTGTAAAACGTGATTCCCCACCTTGATAATTAAAAAGATATTGTAATGAAAGTCTTTAGTCCTCATGTGCTCACATTTTTTAAGATCTGATTTTTATCCGAGTAGAAGGATTGTAAGAACATGGAATTCCTGTTACAGCCTTTGCATGCAAGCACAGCGTTAGGGGAGACCGTTTTGGTGTTACATCCATACCAGGCAAAGAGATTTCAAGCTCCGAGCCCTCAGCAGCCCCCTGCACGCTGCTGGACCAGCCCAGCATGGACCAGTCCTGCACTCAGCGGCACCAGCCTGGACTCCCAGCAAGGACACTGGGCATCATTGAACTTCTGCCTTCCTCTGAAGATCTCTGCACCACTTCCAACATACACAGTCCCTTGGTCTGAACAGCGGGCTCAGCACCACCCTTCTGCTTCGGGTTCAACGGCGAGCTCCGAGCAAGGGCTCTGGTGGTCACGTAACAGGCAGGAGAATCAGAGGGGCAGTACTGGCCCTTTCTACCCGCATGGTTAGCTAATACCCAGGATCATCTTGCCTGGTTTCCAAGAGAAAGAGTCAAGTAACTTCCTGTTCAACTGAAAAAATGTGCACGCAAAGTCATTTTTCCCTGAATCAAGCAGGAACAGAAGGAGAATTTCCTCGCAGACATTTCCAAGCCTACCTTCGTAGCCAACACTCCGCCTGAGAAACCTCTCATGCTCTTGGCGTCTTCTTGGGGCGCAGCACCATTGCTTCTGCGGATTTTTCCTGGCCCTTCTGCCACTTCTGACACATAGCCTCGCACACCCACAAGCCAGTCAGGGCTCCAGCCCTGTGCTCACAGCCACACTCTGGGAAAACCCTTCCAGTTACCCCCACTCAGTTCGGAGTCAGGCTTTTCTGCAAGGCCAGTGCTTTGAGTGGTCCTTTCTGTTGTTCCAGTTATCTTGGGCAAAAACAGTCTGACTGTTTCTCCCACCGAGCTGGTGCAAGAGGTGGCAGGTATTCCTCTCGCTCCGAACGGAGGAGCTACCAAGCACTGCTCCAGAGTGCCGCTCCGGAGGCTGCAGCCTTGCAAGCAGTGACTGATGCAAGCAGTCTGCTGGAGGCAAAAATAGGACAAAGTGTAGGGAAATGCCATCAACTGCAACTCACAGCTCGACAGCGAGATCCTGAAGGGCAGATGCTGCACCTCAGACACAGCCCTGCTGACCGGGACCCTGCGCTCCAGAGGCTCACCCACAGGGACAGCACCTCTGGCTTATGCCTTTCCGCTCCCCGGTGACTTCCCTTGGCTGAACACAGCACCCTGGCTCTGCACATCTAATCTCACCCGTTGGAATAAGCGCAAAGGGAACCAACTGCAAAATATAAATCCTTCACCCAAACAAATCACCATGCCTAAAAATGAGGCAAACACACCCAATTCTAGAAAGCACCCAAAGTTAATGTTTATTTAACACGCATTCCTCCGCCTCATAGGAAACTAAACACAGCTAGCTAGACAAACACTCCCATAACACAGTAAAAAAACACCCACCACCACCAAACAAAACACAAAAGAAAAAAACCCTCTGTTCTCTCTCCTCCTGCAGCAAAAAAGTTTGCAGGCACCAGAGAAGTGGGATTATAAGACTCGTAAAAGGTTTGAGTCTTAGCCCTAGATTAATTATTTCTCAGTCTGTTCAGAAGCACGAACCCCCCATCCCAAGCAGATTCCCCGCACAGGTTCTCCTGCAATACCGCCCTGCCCATTGCAGCGTGACATACCCACAGTCATCTCCGATTCATCACCTTCAAAAGGGCATTAATTTGTAGGTGCCTTTATTATAGCACTAGTCAAAAAGCACTATGGCATTTCTAGTTCACATATCAGCACTACACATACTGGGCTGTAACTAAGTTTATTTGTTCCTGTCTAGCCATATATTAAAAGAACACCTCTCTGTAAAGCACCCAGGAGCTTTAGGCTGGATAACTTCACTCAGATACATCCTCGCAGAAAGAGAAGGCAAACTTAGCTAATTGCAAGAGTAGTCGAGTAAAACATGACAATAGATGGAGATAGAAGAACACAAGGACCATTGCTACCATATGGAGATTGCAATTTATTATAGAGAGCCTAACCAGCAAAACCATTGGGATTTTGCATAGCAACAGGCCAGGACTGCAAGGAAGATCACGCTGAAAGAGCGGCACAGGAGAAAGCACACAGATCTCTCATTTGTAGAGTCCATGGCAAACCGAGGACTTCAACTTGACTAGGCATTTGAAAAAGACCCACTACAGTGGCAAACAACAATGCAAAAAACCCAGCCATGTGTGATGCACATACTAATGCTGAATCTTTTCTTTCGGGACTATTCTGAAATTGCGTTCTATACCTGAACCTCCAGTTTCTGGCACATGAGCACAGTTGCTGCCATCTGCGTATACATCACTAGAATCTGTGCTAGCTACAACGTGACAGTCAGAAAGACAGGCAAAACCTTTAGGCTTTCCTCCCCACTAGAATAAAGAAATTCATTCAGCATATTGAATTATGAAGTATATAAAAAAAGTGCTGATTCTTTTACAGATTTTGAAATATCAGTACACAAAAGCTTTTACAGCCATCATGCCACATAGAGCACTGGGAGGAAAAAAGAGCGAGGCAACACATGGTGACAGGTCAGTCTTAATTTCTTACTGATACTTCAAAACCCACGTCTAGTTTGGGAAAGGACTTAACATCTCCAGCTCGTCTCCGCGCTGCACACGAGAGGGCACTGTTCTGTAGGCTCAGGGGATAAAGCAGCACAAATTCATCATGCGCTGCAGATTAAAATTGCTGTGCTAACACCAAGCAATTAGACCTTCTCTGGAGAATTAACTGTGTAGCTAGATGCAAACCTGCCAATTAAATCAGTGCCT
>JAVJGI010000036.1:21065707-21141675 GCA_035590275.1 Ibycter americanus | reverse complement strand
AAGACTCACAGCTCCAACCCAGGCTGGGTAAAGCCACTCAGATTTAGCTGAGTGTTTAAGGTTTAAACAAATGGATCCAAAAAACTCTGATGAAAGCCAATGATAAAGCAACTGGTTAGAAACTGAAGTGACCCTACAGTACCTCCAACTTGTACATCAGCCAGAAACCAGGCGCCAGCTTCTCAGGTACCTTTGCCTCCTACTAAGTGGAGGCAGAAGCAGCAGGAGGGACAGAAGCAGGTTCCAGCCAAAAAAGCAAACCAGCAAGCAGGTGTATCAAAGGTCAGAAAGCACACAGAGCTGTAGTTGCTCTGGACTAAAAGCTGCTGAAGTTTATTAATCTTAGCAAAATCATTCCAGATTTACCTTGCTATGGACCACATGGGCTACGTTCTGCTTCCATCCCCAGACTGACACCCTTTCGCTACCCACCGCCTTCCTGACACGTTCTCTGCCCCCCGAGCACAAAAGCACAGCATTCATTGCAGCCTTCCTCCCCTCCTCCTGCAATTCACCCAAACAAAACAAACAGGAAAGGGTATTTTATTATTTAAAACATAGTCATCCACCTCCTGTCAAGTCCCAGTTTTAGGCTTCTGTATTTCTCTGGCAGCACATGTTGACAGATGCCACATTCCTCACGCTGCCGTGAATTTCTGCAGCGGGGGAAAGACAGAGGCAGACTATGGCCTTGAAACATAAGCGAGGCAGGAAATTGCTATCTGTTCATTTGGTATAAAAAGAAATGTACGCACAGCTTCTCTGAATATAATAATGTTCCTGCAGAGGAACTGGGACCAATGCCTCCGTATCAGATTACCTGCACCCCAGACCACTTTATTTCCCTCCCATTCACATTTCAGCTTCTAAAGTCTTACAGGTGAGCGGCCAAAAAAACCTATCAGTCTAGTCATCGTGTCTGGTTTTCGTGTGGTTGCTGCTCTTTCTGCGCTCGCGGACCAAGCGAGCGCCCTGGCACACCCCAGCGGTGCAGCTGGAGGCAGGTACCCAGCCCTGCCATGGCAGGGGCACAGCCCGCCGCTGCCCCCTGAGCAAGCCCCCCTCGCTGCCCCCCCAGCAGCCACAGCCGGCTCAGCACAGCCCTCTGTCCCACTTACCACCAAAGGGACTTCACAGCAGAGCAAGTGTTGTGTAAAGCCTCCGGATTAGAGGCATCCTGTGAGTGCCAAGTTGATTGTCAAGTGGAGGCTTTTCTGAAGTTAAATAACCTGAAGATGTTCTCAGCCCAGCAGTGTTGTGTGTTACCAAGGACAAAGTGCACGCCTGGAACAAAAATCTTTTGTCCTTAGGTAGCCTGTGAACTTCCTGAACTCCTCCAAGCCGATGAATCAGGAGCTCATGTCTCCATGCCACACGGAGAGCCAATGCTCTGCATGGCTATGGAGTCATTATATCATCATCTGTATTTCAGAAAGACGTTTCAAACATCTGATTAGCTTTAAATGTACAAAACCACATGCACGCACCAGTATTTTTCACGTTCATCTGCCTCTCTCGTGGTTATGAGAGAACACAAGAGCAGATGAACCTCAATGACTCCTGATCGATGATGGACGTTCTGTTTACGTTTCAGCTGCCAACGCTAAGGTATTTCCTTCCCAGCTGCAGCCAAACAACAGCAACAAAAAAGAAAGAACATCACCAAACCCCCTAATCACGAGTCACAGACTCCGAGCCCACTGTCCCCGGGCCACACGATCTACTGAGGTAATAACATTGCAGCAACACGATACACAGCATCCTTCATCCATATCCCAGAGGGATGCAGATGGGTAACATTATTTCACCTATTGCTCAGAGGCACCTACCTCCGATCTGGAAATCATTTAACACAATAGAGATAATTAAACTTTCTTACTCAGTTCTATGATAATAGAAACAAAACAGAATTTGACCGAAAGGCAAGATGGGCACATCACAGCCTGCAAAAGAAAACACTCTGCTATTTTCGGGGAGCACAGCATCACCGGGATCCATCCCCCAGCTTCATCACAACATAGTGTAGCACTGGCTTAGAACAAGAAATCATCACAAGTCACACGCCTGACCTGAAAAATATTTTTTCCTGATTTTGCTACACAAAGCCTAAGATATTTGCTTTCCCAAAATAAAGTAAGTCTTTTGGTAAGTGAATAAATGGGTTTGGTGGGTGGGGGATTTATTATCCCTCTCTGCCTCATCAGAGCTCTCTCTTCTGATAGAACACTGGAAACACAACAAATAGAACGGTACCTACAGAGATGTTCTAAGAGTCAGATAGATATGAAAGGAAGGAAAAGTACACCCTGAGTTTCCCTTGCCTTGACAAAACAGATTTGCCTGTGTTTCAGAGCTCCTGGAGCAAGGTATAAAACTGCCCTCAATTTCAAAAATTCATTCTGTAAAGACCTAAAGATATCTAATAACCAACTGTTTTACTTGACCAGTCTTTCATCTAAATATTATTTTCTGTGATCTCTAATAAGAGAAAACTCCAGAGCTATATAGCTGGGAAGGAGCATTAGCTCCAAGCGCCTCTGCTCCCTTGATGACCACACCAGGGGCAGGAGACAAGGTGGGCTGAGCCAACGCCGCCTGTCGCGATGCTCCAGCCAACAAGGACGTTATCACGGCTGGAAGTCTCAATCTGAAGGAACACCAGTCCTCTCCACTGGACTCTAACAGGATTTTCAAACGCGTGTATTCATAAAGCTTCGAGTCCTGAAGGGACCATGATATCATCTGTTCTGACCTCCTGCGTCACCCCAACCACTACCTTTCACCCACTCACCCGGCTGTATAAAGCCCCAGAACTAAAGCCCTACAATTAAAGCTTCATCTGGGTCCTGGCAAAAGCGCTTCTCCCGTGCACGCAGGCTTGATTTGACAAGCACCAAGAGACAGTAAATCCTCTGTGGCATTCATACTCAGAAACACGTGCTTTTTATCTGAGATTGAATGTGTTGGGTTTTAGCTTCCAGCTAGGGTTCTCACTGTGTCTTTTCCTTTAGTTTCCAAAGTTTTCTCTCTCACAATGATCCCAGTGCATAAATACCAAGTCACTTCATTTTTTATTTTTTAATAAATTCAGTAGATCAAGAGCTTTTAAATATCTTGCTTTCCCCAGCTCTCAATTTTTCTAGCCCTTTTCCACATTGATTTTGATTTGCAGACATCAGACCAAACCCACACAGTTTGGTGGGGGAACACACAGCTCTCCTGCATGCCCACCCCAGCATCACACCGCTCTTTTTTTGCCAGCCGGGTACACTGGCAGCTCATTCTGCCCTTCACAGAGGCATTCACCCCTGCAGCACAGCCGGCGGTGCCATCGGTACCGCTCGCCTGCCTGGTTCCCCAATGCAGAGTGACATCTGCATCAAAGCATGTTTTATTTCCGTGGGCTGAGCTTACCAAGCCTTCCAGACCACACGGCGTTACTTCTTTAGTCACCACTCTGCACTTCCCAGCCAAAGCCTGAGCTGTACAAAAGCTTCATCAGCAGTAATTTTATCATGACTTTAGGTCGCTGATGAGACGATGGAATAACAGTGCGCCAAGCTCCACGAAGCCCAACAAGCAACCTCTCTTATTTCACGAGGGCTCCCCGATGATGACTATTTTTTCAGATGTCTCAGCCAATTCTTAGTCCATTTGGTGTGCGCGCTTTATGCTGTAAAATGCTAATTGCTTTCTTCAGATACACGTCCAGCACTTCAGAAAGACTTCCAACTTTATTTCAGCTACCTCTGTCAACCAAATCCTTAAATGATGAGACAACTTTTGTGTGACAGTTGACCTCCATTTAAAAAGCATCCACCAAAAACCACACTTGTCTACAGAACTACAACTGGAACAGTTTATTAGTGCTTTCTCATCCACTACAGGAAAACAGAGCGAGCAATCAAGCAGTGACAGTTTACTCAGTTGCGAAGTCCAATCTAAGTATCAAAGGCAACAGCTGCTTTTCCCAGTACTTTGTAAAGAGAGAAGCAGAAAGCCAGCTAAAAGTATCCATCAGTGCAGGGTACTGAGAGCAGAGAGTCTGGGACTCCCGAGAGATAATCATCGTTCGGTCACAGCTCTCCAGAGGCACGGGCATTAACTGGTAATTGCTTCAAGAACACTCAAAACTGAAAGGTAAATAGTCTTCGCATCTCCCTAACGTCGGGCACGTAACGCTCTGTTCATTTCCCCAGCAAATCCAGCTCTTAGTTTAAATCATAACAATCTATAAGCTGACTGCAAACCTTCCACAAGTTTCTCCAGCCTTCAGCTCTGATGAATAGCCTGAGCAGACAGACGGGAGTTGCTACAGGCAGGAAGGAGTTGCTCTGAGTCTGGGCTACCAGTGCCACTCGATTAGTCAACCCAGGCCAGATGCTTTCATTTCTACCCCGGACTTGACAATCAAAAGCTTAGACAAATTTCAAGGCTTCCTAACTTGTTTGCCAGTTGCCCACCAAACAGCTATAAACATTCAGCAAGTCTCTTTGTGAGTAATCGGAAGGGAATTCGCAAGCGGCCGTGCGAGTGCTCTCGACGTGGATTCTCTTGTGAATATTTGTTCGCACAAGTATGCAACGTGATGTTGCTTTCCCACAAATGTTCTTGCCAGCGCAATTTTTGCTCATCTGAAGCAGTTGGGGAATAAACAAAGAAGTATGGTCAAAAAATACCAGCAAAGCAGATCAGCAAATTCTAGATGGAAAAATATTCCAGGAGGATGATCCCGACTGTGTGACTAGGAATGGCTCGGTGCCCCGGCACTACAGTCCCTCCTTGTGCAGGGCAAGGGGGCAAATGTGACTTTCCTCTCCCCTCCCTACCTTTGCAGCCGCACATTCATTAATTTATAAGCAAAAAATAGAGGTAACGTATAGCAGTAAACATCAATAAGGAAACATACGAAAACTATCATGTAAATGGGTGAAGTACTTCATGCAGTTTAATCGTAAAGCCAAGGTTCAGCCTTGCCTCGGGCTCTGTGGCCATTGCAGCATGCCATAACTTCAACATGATGAAAAGAGTTTGGGGATCAGTTTGACAAAAGCATTAAAGTATTTCAGACACTTCAGAAATGTGGGATGTCTCAGGTCACACATGGGGATTTTCCTCCTGACATGCTACATCTGTGATAAGAACCAGATGGGAAGTCGATTGCTTTCCACAGGCACAGCACTCTCAGTTGTGAGCGCACAACCGAAATCAGCAGGGACACCAAGGTCCTTCATCCAGCCCTAGTCACGTGCTCCTTGAGCAACGGGAAATAAAAATTCTGGTTTTTGCAAGGCCTCCACATAGCATTCGACTCTCTCTGAACAACAACATCCACTCCGTATTTCCAAGGGCCCCATCACCCCCCGGTTTCCATGAGTAGAAGCATCTTCTTGCAATTAAAAAAAAATTGGGATGCCAGCAGGAGGAGGACAAAATACAGAGCCCGGTCTCCTGAAAGCAAGATTAAAATCCAGCCACAGCATCTACTAGAGCATAAAGACCTTTCTGAAGCGGCATGAAATGGAGAGATAGCACAGACAGCATAAACAGGCGATAAAAGAAAAGAAGTACCTGGTGCAGGAGTTCAGGAGATGGATTCACACAGGGCAGAATCGGGGTGCTGAATCAATAATCCTGCCTGGAAAGAGAGAGGGAAAAGTAATTCATGCTTGTTCAGAATACAAAGATCTTCCATAACTGAACAAAATAAAAATCATCTGACTCATTAAAACTTTCAACGCTTATTAAGCACACTTATTCATTAAGAAGTAAAGGCCTTGGGTTTATTTTTCATTGCACCATGAATTTATCTCTGTTCTATAAAGCAACAGTTACTAAGGCTTAACAATAATAATTATTCAGCCTTCTTTTAGTCCCCCAAAATATTTTGTTCAATAATAATTATTCAGCCTTCTTTTAGTCCCCAAAAATATTTTGTTCTAACAAATAAAATGCTTGGAAGAAAAATCTGAAATAGTCTTTAAAGAAATCCTGTAACGCGAAAGTTTCACGAACAGGCTCCCTCACATCAGCACGAAGCCTATCAGGCAACTTCTCGCTAGTACAAACATTAGCAACGACCACGCATCCCATTCATTCCACAGAACTTTGCAAAAACCTTCCTGAAAGACCACTTTTTTTTTTGTTTTAATCACCTCAGCATCTAAAAAAAAATTAAATCAAACACTTAAACACACATAAAGCTTCAGGGACACGGTTGTGATTGCCACTGAGTGTGGCACACTCACAAGTGTTAGGTGGCTTAACCACCAACCAGTTTCATTACAGCAGCAGGAACAAGGTTCAAAATCTAAAGGCCACTAAAAGCCACGTAAGGTCCTTACTCATTTGAGACAATCATGGCCTTTCTTGCCTCTAAAGGGAGCAGACACAAGAGCGAGCCTGCCCCGGGGCGTCTCCAGACCCTGGGGCAGAGCTAGTCACCACCAGGACAGGGCGTGCTTACCCCATCGCTTCTCGCCGAAGCCCGTGCTGCCAGCTTTTACTGCTTTCTTATAAAAGTCTCCAAACACTTGACACGTCTTTCAAAAGCCTCAACACCCAAAGGCTCCTTTGTCAGTGAATATTTCAGCTCCGCCACAAAAATTGAAGAACAAACCCCCAGCCACTGAGGTCACGGAGAAATCCAGAATGCCACTATTGATTATACCCAGAACCACAGCTGTTAGAAAGCAAGCCGAAATACCCCTACATTTATTTATTTATTATAAATCTCATTATTTTTAAGCAACCGACTCACAATTTCTAAGTGCACAGGGCTGGCAGAGCTGCAAATCCTTTTGACTCATAGCATTCGTGGGGGAATCCCCAACTGGCCTCCGCTCCCCACCCACTCCGGGAGCGCTGATGCAAAGGCAAACTTTTACCAGGTTCATAAACACGTCTGGAAGGGAACATGCCTCTCCGTTCACTACAGCCATCAGAGACTTCTTTGTCAGCGTATCTATGGCAAAGCTATTGCACAATAAACAACACGAAGCGTCCCGTTAAAATACGGCCAGCATTTTGAAATCATACAAAGAATGCTGAAAAGATAAATATTTATGGGGTTTGATGAACTGCAGCACTGCGTTAATGAAATCAAGACTTAGGAAATGTGCCTGAGCTGTCCTTTACCCAAAATGAGTAAGACTTCATTGTAAATATTGCTATTCAAAGGAACAATTTATATACTGTCTCAACGGCAGAGAGAGTACACATGGCAGATCAAAGGCAGATAGTGGAATCTTTTAATCAGGCTGCAGTGAGAAATACTAACCCAACCACGCCAACCATTTCCTCCTCCGTAACATCACCTGGCCAGCAGCTAAAAGGTGACCCGTTATCATCGGCACACACGCCGATGGGCACCTGGAACCGTGGCTAATCCCCACGAGCACAGCATTCAGCCCAGCTCCATTTCCCCTGGTCTGGATGCTGCCCAGGATGCAGACATGGAGGAGAGCCCTTTCGGGAAGGCAAGATGACAACCACAGAGATTACAAGAGTCAAGCCGAGGAAATCCTCCTGCATTCAGCAACCAGGGATCCCCCCCCCCCCGTACAAATCCATAAGATCACAATAACTTCCCTGCCTTATTTTCAGTCTCAGTGTAAGGATAGGGAGGCCAGCAGCATTAGGAAGCTAACCCCTCCAGTGTTCTGAAAGGGCTTTGAAAATCTGCAGCGCAAGAGTTACAACTGCGAAGCAGCACCGAGCTCCCTTCCAGTGAGCCCTTGCCTGCAAATCCGCAGGCTGGACTCTTTTGCAGACATCCTGCTTTTCCCACTCTGTAAAATGCTATTCCAGAAATTCCATATAAACGCCTTTCACATTGCATTATATTCCCCCAGCAAAAATAAGCCAGATAAGAAATGCCTGCCTACGAGTGTTATGATCATACTTTTAACACATCTGAACTTCAAAGAGACCAGAGGAAAAACTGCTCATCCCAGCAAATATTTGCTAGAGCCCCTACCTCCAGTATCTTTCAGGTGTCTGATAATCAAGTTATGCCATGAAACGTGTGCAAATTAATGGATTCCCCAACCATTCTTAGGTGGCTGTTAAGCTTCTTCTAAACCCCACAAAACAATCAGGGAGCAAGATTTAAAAAAAAAAAGACAAAAAATACAAAACCAAACCAACAAAAAACCAACACATATGGTAGCATGTTTGAACACAATGGTTTTAAAAGGAAATAAAAGCTCTCTGTAGACTCCACATCCTCTAAATCCGTTCTGTGAACGGATAAAAGCCACATTGTAGTCAAGTCTCCACCTAAACAGCTAAAGCAAAATCTAGGTCAGCGTGCTCTCATAGGAACTGATATATTAATCAGTGGCGCTTCCAAAGGGATTTTTGACTAATGCAGTGTTTTTATATAGGAACTGGCAGCCACCACCTTTTGCAACTCAATACTCTCTCAAAGGCTCAAAGAGCCAAAAGTTACACTTGAAAAGTGCTTTTAAGCTGGTTGGAAAAACAAGGCTGGCTTTGCCCTTATTGAAAGAAAAAAAAAATAAAAGATTATGCTATGCATCGATAACTGCAGCTCCCACACGGCACTTCCTACCCAGCGCTTCCAACAAGAGAGGTGTCCTCTCCTTGCCGGTGATGCCAATCCAGTTGCCCAAGGTCCCCCAGTCAGCAGCTGCAGATCCAGGAGCGCAGCCACCGGACCGGGACTCCCATCTCCCCGTAAGCTGCAGGCATCCTAAGTTTGCACCATATCTATTTAAAATGGGAACCAGTCACAGGAAGTTTTTCTGTGGCACTTGATTTAAGCAGGACCGTCTTTGCTGGCTGGAAATGAAGTTTCTCATCCCAGTTCTTTGGGACTAGGACTCAGGACATGGCTCCTCTTGGCTGCATCGAAGGAACTTTAACATTTTCTGCCCAAACAGTCCAGAGAGACATGTATTAGTTCTGACAATATTTGGTGGAAAAGAATCTGAGGTCCAGCGTGAGCCATTTGCTGCCTCCAGAGAGATGAAGGGAGGCAAACTGGTGGGAGGGGGAGCTTTTTCTATCCAAAACCAAATGTTTTGTCTCCATTCCATTCAGAAGAAGAAAAAAAAAAAAGGAAAAAAAAGGAAGAAAGAAAATCCCTCGTACTAAAAGGTCTTGTTTTCATTCCTTTGTGAAACTCAACCACATTTTAAACCTCTATGTTTGTAGAAAGCAGATTTTTGTTTTCTGGTCGTGTATAACTTTCACTCTACCATCAGCTCCCACTGCCAACGCGCAGGTGACGCCGCAGGACGGGACACCGAGGGGAGTCCCCAGGATGCTGGAAGCCACAGCAAGGGAGCCCAGAGCCAGGAAGGGTTTTACTCCTTGGCCCTCCAGCCAAAGGGATGAGTTACCTTATTTCCACAAGGACATAAAAAACTCTGACTATAAAGACAACACCCAAATCTTTTTTGGCCTTTATAAAGGGGTGGGGGGGAACCACAACAATTGGGGGAAAAAAAAAAAATATAATTGAAGGTTAAAGTTTCTAGTCTCTTCACAGCCTCACCTCACAAAACCAGGATCCAGCTCCATCCCATCTGAGCTTTCCACCATCCTCCCTCTCCCCCAGATCCAGCCCCAAAACCTCCTAGCCCTGCAAGAGGCAGGATCTGACCCCAGCTGAGCTGCACGTACCATGGCACAGCAGCTGCAAGAGCCGGGTCAGAGAAAGGCAGGGACGAGAAGAGAAAAGGGGGACATTATTACCCGATTTCCCAGCAGCTGGGTGTGCAGATTTGGGTGCCAATTCTGCCTTCCCAGGCCTGGATGGGGCATCCTCCCAAGCCACCCAGTGGCACATGCCCTTCACACCTGCGTTTTCATTCTGCTTCGGCAATGCCAGCGACTTCCAGGGGTTTCCTTGGCCAACGCTTTCTTTCTCACGTGCCAAGCAGCAGCTAAAATCGGTTTCCTTCAGCGCACACCAGTGCTCAGACCAAACAGTCGGGAGCCCCTGGGGCTCTGTTAAACCCCAACTCCTGTTTCAGAAAGAAACACCCCTGGCACGTTGCTTATCTGCACTGCACCGAGATGGGAACGCTCACCAGGAGAAACAAGGAAAGAACTGCAAACAGCAGCAGCTCAATTATGCATTTCTGATTACAGCCATTTAAGAAAACAGAACAACAACAGTTTTATAATAAAATCAGTCACACTGTCTGCACAGATGCCTGCCATCGCTCAAGTTCCTCCTGAAGGATACAGGTGCTACCTCATACAGCTGTGCTCCCAGCCTCAGGACACAGGGTAGGGGCCAGTCACAACCAGCTCCCACCTGCCACCTTCTATATGAAGAAGAAAAGTCCTGATGGGGTAACATCCCCCAGCCAGCCACTCTGCCCACCGAAAGCCACGACAAAGTGGTTGCATCCACCTTCTCACCCTGTGTTTAGCAAAGGGTTTGGTTTTTCCATTTGCATCAGTTTTCTGTCCCTGTTGCCGGTTTTATTACGTACATTCATTTATTACATATGCCTCCTTCATTCTTCTGACCCACTATCTTCTCCAGACTCTGCAATCTCACTCTATGAGCTATTTATCTCCAAACCCAAAGAAAGAACGTTTTTAGGCTGTGCCATTGCATAGGAAGGATGCACTTTAAGTTAACAGCTTGAATTAACAAGCCAGTAAAACTTTAAATTACCTTCTTTGTAGTTCTTGGCATTAGAGGAAGCATCAAGTCTTCCCTTTCTCTTTTCTTTTTTTTGTTAGCATGGCAGAAGATGGGTGAATAGAGCGCTGCTTACGGTATCAAGTGTTCCACTTCATTTTTGCTCTCTAACAAATAGAAGAAAACCCCCTCTCTTTTCCTAAAAGGATTTCTCTCGGAGACAGGCTTTTACTGAATGATAAACAGTATAATTATATTTTAACTTGGCTGCCCACAAAGAATCAGTATTCAAACTATCCACTGCATCCTTCGCAGCTGAAAAGGCTTTGCAGGGATAATCAGGGAAAATGGAGAAACTATTAAAATCACATTTCAACAGAATCATAGTATTTCTCAGTACAAGTCCATTAAAGTGATATACTGATACCTCCATCCCCATCGAGACTGTGTGCCTCTCTATGTAAAATGGGATGCTAATTTACTCGGGCTGCACTGCAGACTAATTCAGGGGTAGACTGCACAATTCCTCCACCCCGACAGCTTAAACCAAGTCCCACCATGAGTCTGGGATGTGCCGTGGGCACGTGCTGCCCCCGTACCCCTTCAGTGGGGAGCCTGGCGAGTGCCCACGCTCTCCCATCCGCCCCAAGAGGGACAGCCTGGGCTTGCTGGTGAATACCCCTGCACATCCTATTGATAATTTGATCTCAGCACGGAGAAATAGATCTCAACATCCGTTTTTAGAGGCTGCCAGGACTTTGCACTACACGGGATCAGACACCCTGCTACAGCCTGGTCCCCTCATCCATCCTATTCTCCTTCCCAGCTGTTAATATGCACTTTGTTTTTCACTCAAAGATCTCCAAGCACTTCCAGGTGTTAATAAATTCAGGTCTCAGGTGCAAATGCACAACATATGTACCATCACACCTGCTTCACAGACAAGGATAATATTAAAGCCTGGACTACAGTAATGTTTCACTCCCTAACGTAGAATCAAGCAGTGACATTGGCACTAGGGACATTACTACAAGTCCTACCATTCCCTCAGAGACAGGGTTGGTGTCCAGGTGTTTCTGCATCCAGCCACACTCACTAGCCAAGCCTATCCACTCTCCAGTGCCAGCAGCAATGTCCTTGACAAAAGATGGCTGGGTGGTTGGTTTTTTTGTTCCCCCAGGAAAATTGTTTTATTTTTGGCCAGTACTGTTGCAAAGGAGACACGTACCCTGTAGATAAAGTAGAATAAGTTAAAATGTTCTAGTCAAAAAAACCCCACAAAACAAACCAGTTGTTTCTGTCTTTAAAAAGTACTTTCAGAGGAAAGCCATACCATAGAGAGCTCAAAGGCACACATGGGTTGCAGCAGAGCTCACGCTGCCCCTTTCCATGGCTCCCATGAAAACCAGCAACTCTCTATTGCAGGTTTCCCCAGTTTCAGTGCTGTCCAACGGCACTGGAGCCGGTGCCCGCCTGCCTCCTACTCTCAGAAGCGAGAAGAAACAACTTCTGCAGGAGCTTGGTGCTTAATAGAAAGTAACTCCTGAGGAAATTGCCTTTTTTTTTTTCTAGAAAAATACACTCAAGTATGGTATAAGCACCTGCTGAAGAGGTTCAAGTGCAACCATAAGTGCCAGGAACCCTAGATCATGCTTTCAGGAGCCCTTCAAATACCTACCAGGCAAAGGCAAACCCTTCAACTAAATCTCCTGAGAGGCTCTCAAAAAATCACAGCTCAGCTGCTATCTAACCCTAGAAACATTTAGGCCCTACAGATGCTCAAAACAACTTTAAAGATTTCCAAGTATCCAATATTCTGCTTCCAGTCAGGCAAGATGGATTTTACCTGGGAGAACTCTGCAGCTCAACACCTATTTCCAGACTTAATCAACTCCTAGCGATCAATACTTTACAGGAGATACCCAGCAAGTCAGGACCTGGGCTCCACACAGCTGCACAGCCTCATGCCCTCTTGCCAGGGATTAAGCATAAACACATATATAAACTTATAAACAAGCACGGCTGTGAGGTTTGGGTGTCCCCCTCTTACCCCCGCTTCCTTTTATGAAGTGCTGGAAAGATTCACTTTGGAACAGAGAGTCAAGATTCAGGACATTCTGGTAACAGTCCCACCTGAGAAGGCATGGGGCAATTTATTCTTTAATTAGACCAAAAAGGTAAAGGCATCTGTTCGGCACACAGCCCAAGGGAGTTAATTACTCAGCTGCCTATGAGGTGTTTGGTGGTGATTCTCTCAAGTGATTGCAGCTGTGACAAGACGACGCTCAGCTGAGCATGGAAGGCAACAGAGACTTTAAAACAAAAGCAAGGCAAACATCACAGCATCTACTCCAAAGACCATTAAATCCATGGAAGACTTTCAGACAGCTTCCAAAGGTTTTGGATCAGACCCAGAAGCTGCTTTTCATCCACAGTTCACAATGACTTTACTAGAGAGAGAACAAAAAGCCTTTTTGTTCCCATTTTCCAGATGTGGAGACCAAGGAACAGAGAAAACTGATGCAGAGCAGGTCACCGTGGCAGAGCCTGCGATGGGGTCACTCCAGCTCCCCACAAAAGATACAGCAGTGCCGGGGGGAGACATTGAACCAGCCCCATCCTTTTCATGGGGAGCAGGAAGGGTTTGCACTTGCTTCCTTATTGCAACACACAAAAGACAACTTTTAGCAGACAGAAGTTGGTGCTCTCTGACCGCAGAGGGTAACATGGTGCATACCAGAGGCATCACATAATTATTTAAGATTGCAGGGGGGACATTGCCCTCCATCAGGCTTACAGGCTCACGAGGGAAGGAACAGAAGAGGATAATAGCAACATCCAGCACAACAAAAGCAAGACACTTGGTACATCCACCTGCCACCATTTGAAGGCTACAAAAAAGGGACTCATAAAAAATAACACACAGACGTACCTTTTGATGACACTGAAGAGCACAGGACCAAGAAGGGCGAGGCTTTGCGAGAACCAAGGAGGAAAACCAAAAGCTATTTTATTACTAGGGAATATACCTCTAAAACCAGAACAATTTCTATGTTCTGAGACTTCACAGCCTCAGGGCTGAAAGACTGGCACCAAATATTGCTGGAAACAAGAGGGGGAAGGAACAAGACGAGCTTTACATCCGAGACAGCTATAATCTCTCCTAACTCAGAGCAGGCAGCACAGTAGCATAACTGAACCAAGAGGGAGCTAAACCAAACCACAGCGCAGCCTCCCACCCACACACACACCAGTAAATCACAAACCATTAAAATCAAATAAAGGCAATTCAGGGACAAAGAGGAGAGAGATACCTCACAAACCTGCTGAGCTTGGAGGCTGCTGCTCAGGAAGGACAGGGCAAGAAGACGTCCAGGGCTCCAGCCAGGTGCCCAAAGAGATGGCAAAATTTCCAAGGTCAGCATCCACCCAAGCATAGCACCTCACAACCCAAAATCCAGGAGGCCAGGAAGACCTGTACAGCCCCCCAGGAACAGGAGGTTCACCACCTGTCCTCCAGCTCCCTCACTGTCCCTAGCAAGCTATTAAATAAGAAATAAAATCCCAGCTCCAGGCAGCACCTTCCCCAAAAACTCACCCCAGCTCCAGAGAGGGGAACCAGCACTTATGGGTAATTTCAAGCCCGCTGCCAGGTGGGGAGGCTGGGCTGGGCTGGGCTGGGCTCTCCCATCCCGTTAACCATTTCCAGCTGCCCACAGCCCCTGCTCACCCCACCTGGGGAGCTCCAGGCCACCCTGCAGCCAGGGCAGCACCCAAGCAAGGGCTGGTACCTGCTGCAGAGCACCGCTGAGCCCGGCTGCACTCGTGCCTACGGGCACCTACTCCTACGAGTCATTTCAGGGCTGGTTTTTCAGCAGCGCTCCCTGTCTATTCTTTAGATGGATGATTTCCTCCTCCATCATACCTGCTTTGCTCTGGGAGCCTAAGCAAAGTCAGAGCAGCTCCCAGAGCCCCTCGCACACTGTGCAAGCAAGGTGCAAGAGGCACTTCTGCAAACCCTGGCTGAGAGGGGTGGGTATCTTCATCACACGTGCTGGTAAAAGCCACAGCGGTCCTTCCAGTGCACGCCATAGAAGCGTGTGCGTTCATATACTGACCCCAACGGCAGACCAGGGGGCAAGAAGTTCAGGGCTATGCTGGGCTTTTCAGCTGTGGGCTAAAGGAAAGCGAGACAAGAGCCAGTGCCGTTGACTCCAGCCAGAATTACAGCAAGCAGCAGTGCCCTGGGACAGTGCAAGGAGTTGCCCAACAGAGAAAGAAAACCTGATCCTAATCCCTGCACCACCACCTGTGTTAATCTGCCATCACACCGGAGGCTGATTTGGGGATGGAGAGGGGAAGGAAAGCACAGACTTTCTAGAACGTGGCAGTGTCTCAACAACAAAAATGTCTGCAGAGTTGAGAAGCTGAAGGTTAAGTTTCCACTGGAAAAGGGAGAGGAAAGCTCAGACACCGGAATGTATAGAAAGACAGTGCTGGCAGCTCTCACTGCTTTACTGTGTAGCCCATGCTATCAGCGCTGCTCCCTAAATCCAAGAGCTTTGAACCATGAGAAAACACAACAATTAACTTCCAGTAACTACTGCTTAAAATCCAGGACTTAAGTTTTGAATGTATAGGGTTGCAGAGAGAACTTCAAAATGACAGCAAAGTGCTTCTTAAACTAAAAAAAAACCAACAAGGGGAGGAAAAGAACCCCAAATTTATTAGACATAGGAGATCTCATAATTTTGAAACCAGCCTTGTACATTTGGAAGCCAGGTCACAGCTTATGAAGAGGGCCAGCAATACTGTCAGTGTGAGCAAACACATAGTACAGAATGTGAAATGTATAGAGCTACTGGATACGGTTGTGTTAAATCCTTCACTTTCTTATTTATTTAGGTTTTATGTGAAAGGTGAGGCCAGACACCTACCCCTGCCATCTGCAGGCAGAGACCATGGAGGTGAGTATAAATGATTTCCAATGATCAAAAGCTCCGTCTGCTTGCAGACTGAATAAGACACTTTTTTTTTTTTTTTTTTTTAACCAACCGAGGGTGGTGGTTAAAGCCTTGCTCAAGGGACATGCTGGTCCTGCCCCTGCGCTGAGCCCAGCCTGCACAGGAGATCAGGCTGGCAAACAGCACGTTACCCACCGCCCGAACCGGCGACTCATGAAACTGCCTGGGTCTATCCCGCAGATGGAGTGCAGCCTCATACTACAACACTGCCTTACGCAGCTCCTCCCGCAGCTGTTACCACGCGTATCTACTCCGTGCCTCAGTGCAAACCCGCTCCACGCCACGGGCAACGAGCAACTTCACTGCTGATCAGTTACAACGTCCTTACGATCAGCAGCTGTGAGCGCGCTGCCTCTGCAGCCGAAGCATGTCCTTGCTCCGCCACACTACTGCTGGGGTAATAGGCACGGTTCTCCTCGACCTTCCTCCACTGATGCTTCTTCATCTTCTCTCGAGATACGGGAGAAACAGCTGCCCGTACTGTGTGTCCCGGAGAGGCGAGCGCTGCCTGTGCGAACGGGTGAGCACATCGCGGCGCTGAAGCTCGGGCCCTGGCCGCAGAGGATGGGAATTATCAAACGCAGCCGCCTTCACCTGGTCCCAAACACAGGCTTGCGTCTCAAAGCCTCTCCACGCTCCCTCGCAAACAGATCCAAGAGGTGCCTGGACAACCATCTCCTGCGACCTCATGGAAAAACTGGAGGGTGGAGGCAGCTGTGGAGGGGGGGTACCCCCTACTCCTGCCGGGCTGCGCCACGGACCCGCTCTGCCGGCTCCCAAGCCACCACAACTCCTCATCAAGCCACTGAATCGCATCATGCCAGGATGCCGTACGAGAATCACAGCCTTGCTTAAAAGACATGTGGCCACTCTACCTGGGTCTATTGCTTTTGAAATACACTTTCTTGTGAGCCAGTCCATACATTTACATTTAAGGAGGTATTGATACCTCTGCAGGACTCTTGAGAGATGGCTCAGCTGGGCTTTAACACTTCGTCCCCTTGCAAGAAGTCTCCTTGCAAAGCTTCACCGCAATCATGCGACCAGCCTGCTCTCGTGACCGCCTCTGTTAGACCGTGCTCTCCTCAACCTCGCACGCTGTGCTGACCCCGACAATTCTGTGGACGTGCGGCAAATGTGGAAGCAGGACCCTGAGCAATCACCCAGAGAAATGCTATTGCTGGAAGGCAGAGAACAACAGCTCTTCTCCAGCTTTGCATTTGCAGACTAACTTATGAGATGTAGTTCCTATGGAGAAACCTTTCACCACACAGTAATGGTGTCGACTCTGCTTTTGGAAGAGCAGCAGAATTCAGAATTGCCAAGATTCCTAGTTCCCCAGCAAAATATGGCCAAGAGAAAGCCAGCTGTGACACCCCTACAAATATGCTGTATATGAATGCTGGAGGGCTGTATGGAAACTGGATAGCACACCTCTGGTATTTGCAGTGTATGCATTTTTTTCCAAGACCGAAGCCCATTTTCATGGGGTTATAAATCAGCTATAATAAAAATTAATTCTCAGCATAAACCACTGCCCAAGAGTAAATTTTAAAATATATATGTTTTTAAAAAAATAATTTGCGGGGCGGTCACATTTCCACAGGTTCTACACCTGAAATTTTGTCCCACACCTATCTGGACATGCAGAGCAGGACCATACTCTGAATTTTAAATGAAATCTTGCAGAAAATGGGCTTAGATTCAATAGTCTGGACTCAACTTATAGGAAAATAGTAAAGGGAATGACTGCCCTTGGCAGGTCAGCTGTAATCATGCTGCTAAACCCTGCAGAGTGTTTACATACCACTGAGATAGGTGTGCTGTGTAAATACTTAGGAACAGCTATCTGTGTGAGTATTAATTGAATCTCCCAACCATTTCAGGCTCATTTTGGAGAGCAGATTTTCAAACCCCCTCAGGGGATCTGGGAGCACAAATTCCTGCAGGTTAGTAGAATCCACGTTCCTCACCCTTTAGACACTTCAAAATGACAGTTTCGGGAATCAACACGGCATTTTGTCTTCTTTTTCTCTGCTCAGAGACAGCAAACAAGGTCCCCAGACATTTTTCTCGTGAAAAAAAATGATGGGTTTGCATCCATACAGGAAAGCTGGTAATGCACTAATCTTTTCTCCTTACTATGTCATGAATTACTAGGTTACACTTAACACCATCCCAGACCAAGAAATCCATTATGCCTCTCCCGTGGAGAGGGGGGGGTCTTTCATGCTGCACTACTTTTCCAGGTGTTTTTGAAGACCGTGCCTTTTACGAGGATAAACTTCAGCGCTAACATCCAACCCAACATTTTAGCTATTGGAGAGGATTTTCTTCTCCATTCTACTTTTGCCCACATAGGCAGCATTTTTGCACTGTTAATAGCACTGGAGAGAAAGAAGCAGAGACAGGCTATGGATTCTCCCGAGGTGATAAAAGCAGCGCTGGCAAGGCCATCCCAGCTATCCCAAAATGCTCCCGACTCAGGAGCAGCAGGCCACCACTCGGTGAGTGCTAAAACCATCACTACACACAAATATTTATTTCATGACAGAGTGGGTACTGAGCAGGGACGGCTACAGTGTCCCGGCACACTCAGGCAGCAACGCAGCTGAGTTGCAATCGCAGGAACCCTATGGAGGACGCAGGGCTGCTGTGTGCTCCTGAGCTGCACGCCAGGTCACCCACGAGCCCAGCCAGCCTGGCAAGCACTGCCTAAGAATATTTTCCCTGTCTAGGTCTGCACGTGAGCAGCGCCAGCTATAAATCGCTGCGTTTTAATTAGCCACCTAAAATAAGGTTTTTGTCATCCACTTGATGGAAAGCGATAACAGGGGAGCGGCCGGGGCCAGAAGGCTGTGGGATGCTGATCGTAGTTACCCTAAAGTGAGATGATGGATGGATGGATGGGTGGCTGGTTCCAAAATCAGCTACGCACACGCCAGGCAAATCCCCAAGCACCCCACATTGGAGATTATTAGAAGTCAGCCCCTGGCAAAGATGAGCAACGGGCAACTTCCAGCCAGAAACCCTGGGAATCTGTGAACGTACCTACTCCACAAACCGAGGACAACTGCAAATTCCTGCTTTTCATCTGTCAAATCACTATTTTTTTCTGCACAGACATCACTGTCTCTGCACCTTGCTTTCCTTTGCTGGCAGCGACGTTGTCCTTGGCTTTGTTGTGCCCTTCCCACCTCTCCAAAAACAGTCTTATTTTTTCCACTTTAGATTTATTTTTAGCCATTCCATTCCCTTCATCAAAGCAGGCAGCAAACATTTTTAAAGATATTTATCTTCTTTTAGTGGCCTGACTCTGACCCCACATAGCATGGAATAAATTGGGAGTAAACTCCCTGAAGTCCAAGAAGTATCGAATGGGTGTAAAAAGTACCACTCTCCCCAGCAGGAAATGTTGCTATAAATTGTCCCGGTTTCAGTCTTAACCTTACAGAGAAGAAGCTGAAAGCTCACCACTTATCTGCTTGGAGGCTGATTTGACTTTGTCAAATCTGCCAAAACTGAAGGAAACTGCATGTGCAGCCACCCAGCTAGGTCTGATTGTCTATTAGGAAAATCGGTGGACATAGTGAGAAAATACAGCTTGCTCCACAACAGTACGGTTTGGAGAAAACGCTTCAGACGCAGGAAATATAACATTTTTGCCTCTGATAGGCGAACAGCTTCCCCTTGCAGGGAGAGCGCCATAGATCTGTGCTAATTATGTGACAAGAGTTCAATGTGAATTCCACGTGAAAAAGCAAATAGCAGGGAGGTTTGCAGCATCCAGAACTCCTCCAAATGGGCGGGATGCCGCCCTCCGCAAGACCCTCATCTGCAGTGGGATCAGGAACAGATGTGAAGCAAAGGCAGCAGCTCCTGTTCAGTTCAACGGCAGCGGCAAGCACCTGAGGTGGGGTGGATTTCCATGCAGAGCAAATATCTGTCAACTTGCTGAGAAGAGAGCCAAGAAACGGCGGGGAAAAGGTTGAAATTCAAATAAAACTCAATACCCAGAAAATGGGAAAGGTCAAACAGTGCCACTGCAGCACTGTATTTCATTTCATCTTGGACACGGTGCAAGCCTGTCTTTATGGGAGGAACATAATGCTGGTGTCATCAGATTTTTCTTACACCACAGTTCTGCAACTGGCAGTGGAAATCAGGCCGGTCCGAGCCCCTGCGCAGGCAACCGCTGCGCGGCGAGGCTGCTCAGCACGGCGCACGCAGCACAGGCAGGCTCCCCCGCCAGCGCCAGCGTAACCCACGCTTCTACGTAAACACAACCCTCTGTCCATTGAAGATGGGAGAGTGTCTCCCAGAAAGCTTCATCTGCCATATGGATGAATCACCCTGGAGGTGGTGATGCTACTGCCAGGAGGTGATGCTGCCCACTGAGCATCGCGCCACCCTGTCCTACCTGTCCTCATCACCACGCTCGCTGCAGGGGACCCCCCGCCGCAGGGACCCCCCACCAAAGCCCAGACAGCTCTCAGCTCCCACGGTCCGTGACTTTGGGGTTCTCGTAACTCTTTACAGTGTCCTGAGCCTCAGAGCCCTGCATCCACTGTCTCTCCTGGGGATTTCTTGCCCCAGAAGCAGCAATCCCAGCACCAGCCGGACATTTCTTGCATACTTGCAAGGGTTTCCCCTGGATGAATGGTGGTAAAACTGAAAGGAAAGAACGAGAAGAGAAAGCTGAGCTGGAGAAGAAGGAGAAAAGCCTTTTTCAGTCACCAGCCCAGGGGAGTTCCACAAGCTTATGTCCATGCCTGAGCCAAAGCTCTGCCCATCTACAGCCCTGTGTCTTCTCCCACTCCCCCACCCCACCACTGGTTTAAATGCCCTGGGCAATGCCCTGGCCGCTCTGCCTCACCCCCCCCTGCTTTCCAGCTGAAATTCACTTTGTGGCATTACAAAACTCTGGCACAGGTCCGCTTCTCCCTCCCAGTTGCTCGACAGAGCGGTGCTGGCCGTGGCCTCGGGGCCAGCCTCCAGACCTGTCAGCAGTGGCAGCTGGGAGATAAGATGCATTGCTTGAGATGCGGGAGGTTTGGTGAGGTGGGGAAAGGGGGGGTTAGTAATTGATGTGGATTTCTTCCAACTCTGGTGCCTGCAAAGGTGAGAAAACAGAACAAACAAGCAAGCAGCAAAGAAAGGATCTCTGTGATCTAAGAATAAAATTAAGCTGGGGAAGATTTCAAATTTCAGTGTTTGCATCATCCCTTTCTCATCTGCCCTTGAACAAAGACAGATAGTGAAATACCTCTGAAATAAGAAAAAATATTTAAAATGTGATATAAATGCTGTTAGCACAGGGCAGTAGCACTGGATATTTTATCTCACTCACCAGGACAAAAGGTTCATTAATCATGTTGCAGTATTTTATGCACCATATCTTATCTTCGGATTGCTCCCTATACTCTCTTTTACAGGACATCTGTGAGCAGAAGTGACAGCAGTAAAATATTGATTAATATTATTATATACCAATGTTCTTCACTGAAATTGCTTTATTACTTAGGAAGATGAGAACACAAGCATTACTGTGCCCCAAAACGCAGCCACCTCCTGGGTGGGATCTGTCCACCAGCAGAGCATTTGGAATAAGAAATGGAAAATCCTCTGACAATGAGGAAAAATATAAGGTCTTGAGGCAGGTGCAATAAGGGCACAAGTAGGAATTCAGACAGAACAACTACACAAAATCCCTCCTCTCTTGGGAAAGTGCTAACAGACCTTTGAAGAACATGTGTGGTGCGAGACCCTGATTCTTCATTAGATATGGAAGAAATGTGAATGTTCATTTGCACATTTTATGGTTCAGCAGACAAGACTCCCCAATCATCAATTATTATGTGCTTTTATAGTTTTTACTGAACTTCTTGGCAAGAGAGTCCGTTCTCTGACATGTTAAATAAGGGGTCTGTTTATGCCTGGGCTGGGAACAAAGCTGAATTTTAGGAGTCTCAGAAAGAGAAAGCCCAAATTCCTATTTCCCATCAAACGACCATCAGCAGCAGGGCTTGATCCAGCAACAGAAGCCCAGCTGACACCATCGTAGTGTTACACAAAGCCCGAAATAAAGGAGGAGATGCTGAGCTCTGGGCTCAGCTTAATCCCTGTAACGCCCATCCCACTAACAACGCTTTAAACTTCCCCGCTGGAAAGCCGACCTTACAACATGTGGGAATTGTTACTTCTGAGGGGGTTTCCCTGCATCCTCGAGCTGAAGAGCAGCATCCCTGGGGAAGCAGGTCCACGCTGCGGGGTCACCTCCGTGCAAAGCCCGTGCAACTTGTGGCGGAGATGTGCTGATGGAGGGCTACACCCCACTGGGACCACCGCGCACAAGAGATGGAGATCAGGGTCCGGGATGGGCATATGCTGCAGGGAAGCACCAGAAAACAGCCATAGGATTAAAAGAATGATAAAAATCCTTTGCAGCGCTGAGGCTGCAGTATAATGAGTTATTGCTGGTGCACACATGTGGACGCAAAGCAAAGGGGTGGGAATGAACGGAGTGCGGCCGCAGGTGAGCCAGTGGCAGGGCTGGGAGACGACTAGCAGATCTGCCCAGTCTCTACATGTGGTCTCAGGCAGTGCTTGAAGCTTTTTCTTAATTTTTTTTTTTTTTTTTTTTTTTTCCCAAGTGGTGGGTGGACAGGCACTGCACCCACGAGAGGGCAGCGGCACCATGCACAGGCAGGTGTCACCAGGCGCTGCTGGGGCAGAGCTGTCCATGGGTGACATGGACCATTGAGTAACGCAAAGTACGGGCTTGCTGGAAAGAGAAACGGCATGCTCGTGAAGTAATGACCTTCAAAGAGGTGGAGACTTATGAGTTATGGACCCATCGCTACACACACACACACCCCCACTTCCTAGCTCATGTATAAACTTATGCAATGATTTATTTGCATCCTGCAGAAAAACAAATGGATGTTTTACATATTTATATCATAAGATAAACCAATATTTAAACTGATCAAAGACAGCGGCAGATCTGGAGGCGATTACAGCAAGTGTTTTCTTAACTGAGGTCACGATGCACTTTGTGCGGGTGAGGCTACGGATCTGCTCAGCACATGTTAGCACACGATGAAGGTCAGCAGATAGAGGCGCGCGCTGAAAGTCCCGCTTTCCAAGAGCACTGACAGTTCAAGCAAAACTGAACCTGGCTCCCTGCATCAGGCCTTAGTAATTACAAATACTGGTCAAGGGAATAAATCTCGTACTCTTTGCAAAATATAAAATTAAGTCCTTATGGAACCTAAAGCCTTTCGTCTCTAATGGAAACAGGGTGGCAAGCCTGTCCAGCAGTTTCTGAAATCTGTCTCGGGAGATGCACAGATTACCAGTGTCCTGGGACTATGATTTCATCAGTTCTCATCCATCAGCTGAGCTGCGGTAACAGGCTGGACACATCCTCCTGAGCCACTGTAAGTGGAAAGAAGCACCGTGCAGCAGCACACCAGCGGCCCACAACCCAGCTGACAGGCAGGAATTTGCTCGCCTGCAGCACCTTGATTGCTCGCAATCGGCTATCAAGCGTGATAGATTTGAAGGGTAGAAAAAGTAATTGTCAGATTTGGAGAGATGCAATGACTTCTCTTGGTAGGGGATAATGCTTCTGCAGTTTTTCCAGGTGCACGTTCAAAATCCTCGTAGCCAGGGCTCTGATTTGCAAAGCTGCACGCTGTCTGCAGCAGAAGAGACAGATGCTTAATTCTGCAGAGCAGACCTGGCACACCAAAGGCTGGCCTTAGAGGGATTTTCCTCTTCGGCATCTGAGGCTACGCGCTTAACCACACTATTGGTCAGGTGCCCCCGTGGAAACGGGCAAAGGATAAAATGGATGTAACGCTTTCACTCGCAAAGCCTTGCAGCGACTGCCACTGGGCAGAGGCTACAAGATCCAAGGATGATCAGCGTGTTCCAGTCTGGCAATCTGGAAATACCGTCCTTTCACCCCACAAGCTGTGTGTCAGGGAGACTTTCGTAACAGCCACCCCCACGAGAAACCCAGGGCGACAGCAATGCAGAGAGATGTCCATGGTGCATTCCTTGCCACTTAACTAAATGTCATCACGGTGTGTTTTATTTCTGTCTACTCCCTTTGAAACAGCAGCTTCCCACTCGCATCCCAGAGCCTGTGGGCCAACAAACTCACAGCCTCCCGAAGTCCGACATTGAGAGAGCCAAGCTGTCCCTGCAACAGGCAGTCAGGAGCTTACCTTCTCCTGATTTTCCAGGCTTGCAAAGCCACATTGTGACTTGCCACCCTTGTCACTCAGGGTAAATGACCATGCAGGCGAAGGGAAGACAGCCAGCTGGGATTCGCAATCCCTTAAAAAGGCAGAGCTGGTCCGGGATTTCACTCCCAGAGACATCTGGGTCCCTCCTGGCCTCTGCAATGGCACGATGCAGAACTGCAAACAAGCTGCTGGGATGGAAACATTTCTCCTTCCGTTTAATGTGATGTTGAAATTAAAAACGTATCATTTTCTTCCACCCTCCTGTCATCCCATCTCACTGCAACCAATTTTCTTCACCCTTGCTCCTTCTGGCACCTTGGGCCATGCAGGGAGGGCAGTGCCTGCAGCTTGCAGTTGTCTGCACGGGGCATGTCACGTTCCCCAAGCTGTGACACCCCGGTGAGCACAGCCCTAATCAAGCCTGTGTGTACCACGCAGAGGACCAGAAGCTCGCTCTCCCCCTTCCACTCCCTCCCTCCAGCAGCCTGAGCATTCATCGCCATCGCTTCGATGTCAGGGGGTGTGATAACACGCTCTTGGGCGGGATAGGGACATCAGCAGCTGCTGGCTCTGAAAGGTGGCTTTAACCACCGCCAGTGCGAGGTCTGCTTTTAAGCATGGAGCAAACAGACTTGCTGCAGGTGGAAAACTCCCTGAGAGCCCAGGAGTTCAGCAACAACAGGAATTTTCCGCAAATCTTTTCCTTAAGTGCCAGTGAAGGTGACTGTAAGGCTGTCGACTCAGTGCTCTGACTGCTGAACACCTCAGTGATGCTCTGGGAGGGATGAAGCCAGTGTGCTAGGCAGCAAGCAGAAAGCTTTGCTAAGAGCCCTCTCATCTCCTCTGAAAAACGACCCTGAAAAACAGTAGAAGCCTGAGAATTTAACAGAAAAGCTACAGACTTGTCTTTTCAGTTCCTTTCAGCAGCATGAACAGGTTGGAGCAATCTGTCTCGCTGTGTATGGGTCACAGTCTCTCTACCACGGAAAAGTAATTATTTGGTCTATAAAAGGATTTTGATAGAAAATACGTGAAAGAACTAAGACTTCCTGTAGCCAGATTCCTGCATAATACATAAAAAGGCAGAGACTTCAAACAGCATCTTTCAGAAACTTTCCAGCAGATAAATAAAGAGCTGTGCTTTTAAAGAAACCCAGGGAACTGGGGCTGCCACACAGCATTTTGCAGCTTTTTTGGGGGAAATTTCATGTTTCACACCACCTACGCTCACTAAGCAGGGCTCCCTAAGAGTTTTAAGCACATTTATTGCTGGCGAACAGGGTGCATCCAGGCTAGATGCAGCCACGACTGGGCTGCGGAGCCCTCCAGCCCACTTGATGCTGAGCACATTCCCAGCATGGGATGGCTAAGAGGGGAGCAACAGCCCCGCAGGGCAGCATGGTACTTCTCCTCCTGCATCCTGGCAGCTCTGGAGATCAAAGGTCCACGTCTTCAGACAAGATACAGCACTGGTGAAAGCAAGGCACGTTCCACTACTTGCAGCAAAATCCTAGTGATGACTCCATCCACATCCATGTGTCTGTCTCTACCCTAAGCCCTGTTCCCAGGGAAAACCCCACTCTGGGGAAGTGCTCGGGTCAGGCTCCATCGCTCAGACATCCCCTGGCCTCTTTGCTGAGGCTTCCGGCAAGGGGGTGTGTTCATGTTGATGGTTTTGTCGGGGTTTTGCGAGATGGATGCTAGCCCTGTCTGAACTGGAGGGAGGCCAGCACGCTCAGCCTCCAGTCAGCTGGGGAAAGACCTTTGCAGGATCTGCCCTTGCATTTCAAAAGCTTGTATCACCAGAGTACGCTGGCACAGCCTGCATTTAACAGATGGCACAGGAACACTGCTCAATGGCAATCAAACTGGGGTGGAAATAAGCAAATGACCTAGAAATAAAACATTTCACATCCATTTTCCCCAACCAATACAACCCCGTAACATCTACTTGATCAGTCTCCATGTTCTTGGCAAGTCTAGTGCCGACTTTTCATCTGCATCCCCCCAAACCTCCGCAAAGCCCTCAGAAAAGGACAGATTTCATCATTCTTATCTGAGCTTTGTAGACAACATTTATCTTCTCTGACAGAAATCAACTTGGTTTGCGAGCAAGAAGACAAATTAAAAGGCCACGAGACCCAGGAGGGCCTGGATTGTTTGAGCTGGCACATTCCGGGGGTGAACTCTTGAAGATCAGCATTTGTTTCCAGTTTGTCCCTTTGCACGTGGTGCGCCCAGACCGTTCAACACGTCGGTGCTGGTGGGAGACTGAGCAGGGCCAAGCCATACACACGGAGCGCAGACCTCGGGAGCTGCAAACATGACGTTTGTGAGCTGGGGGCTGCGAGCCTGCCCTGGCCCGGCAGCCCCCCACCCTCCCTGCGCTGCTGTGGCTGTCCTGCAGCCACGTTTCTGTTGGCTCTCGTGCCGGCTGGGCTGCAGTACAGGGATGAAATAATATTTGGACATGCTAAACGTTAACAGCAGGGGTTCGCTCGCAGTAGCATTGCGTGCCGGCAGGTCTCGCAGGGTTTTAGGAAGGAGATGAAAGGCCGTTTGCCCCGCTTCGTGGGTGGAGAAACGGTTCACAGTCCATTTTGACCTGGTAAAACCAGGCTGTTCTGGATAGGACCCTCTGCCATATAATGCCCTGCTTGAGATGGGGAAATGCCACCGGAATGGTGGAGCAGGTCCCCAAAGCCCCAGGTCTGCTGTGCACTGAAAGGGAAGAGGGGTTTTGGAAACCTCACTTCCACCACGTTTCTGGCAAACCTAGGCTGCTAGAATCAGTCCCAAACCGAGCAATGAGGGAGGCAAACAAATCCCATGCTGGGCACCGTAAGGTCCAGATACATCCATTAGCTGGGATAATGCAACATAAGTCAGGATTCAGACACAGCTCAGATCTCCCCATTTGTGGAATAAGTGTGGCAGCTGCTCCGGGGACAGCAAGTGAATCAAAGCAAATTCCCTGCCCGAGATGGGGATCCTGGTTTTGCAGATTAGACCCGTTTCTCTAGGAAACCCTCCATCCTCCTGTGCCCTGCACAGGCTGGATTCTGAGCAGAGAGGGAGGAAGCACTGGTCTGGAAAGGTAAGAGACATCTGATGCACTCACTCCCTGTGCATTGCACATTGGTTAACAGCTGTGTCTGCATCAAATACCTCTTCTTGGTTTACCCAGAGTCTAAGCTGCTTCCTGCAGCGTGAACAGACCCAACACCCAGCTCAACGAAAGAGTCCACTGCAAACTCTGGAACGCGCCAGAGATCTCCAGCCAGGCAAAGCAGCCCAGTCTCAAAAAACACAGTGTCCTGCCATGGAGAGGGTGTCTCCACTGACCTTACTCTATCAAAGCTTCCAGGTTTTGTTTGCTTGAACTCTTAGTTCCTTCTTTATGTTTCCCTTGAGCTGACATACTCATCACGGACTATGCTCCTGAAGTGACCCATCGTACCGAGATCAAATGGCCAGACAAACCCTGCAGAGGCCAAGACACGGAGCAGCCCAGCCAGCGCCGTGCAAAACAGGTCCTAGGAGGTGGTGAAACCAATTCACAAGGAAACAACTGAGAAGGCTGCTCCAGTTGTAAAAAGCCCCTCAAGAGAAGTTTCCAAGCCCGTTATTTCAGGTTGAACAGAGCCAGCTGAGCATGGAGGAGCCTAGGGCTGGGTTTATCCCATCGGCAGGTGCAGCAACATGGACTGCATGCCCCACCAGCCAGATCTGCCTGCACCGAGCCTGAAGAGGCACCTGGAGATTTGGCACGCGTAGCCCAGCAGCACCAACGTGTTTCTGCCTTTGGCCGAATTCAGACCTCAAATGCAGTCATCCGTGGGGCCTTCCAGCGAGAGGACTGCTCCCTGCCTAACGGAGAAACTTTTCATTTTTCTCTGCAATTAAATGAACATGTGCAGAACTGATTCAAGAGATCAGTTCACTCCACAGGGTTTTTCTTAACATGCTCATCACCACGGTATGCTGCCTGCGTTTTGAGTGGCACACGCATTTTGCTCACAGAAAATTTGGTTGGTGGATTTTGGCAGCAGTTTTCCAAACACCTGAAAAGGAGCAGGCACCAAATGCTCACAAATTGTGGTGGGAGTTCAGCACACAAAAAACTCAAGCTGCATGGAAAATCCCAGCTGTCATCAGTAAGAGACCACAGGGGGATGCTGCTCCTCCCTGTTGTGAGTTACCGTGCACCTCCCACCAAGCTCAAGTCTAATAATGGTCCAAAGAGTCCAACCTTGGTAGAGAACTTCAAGCAATCAGCAGTATGGGTCTATTCTCCACCATCCTTTGAAGGCAACCATCGCTAGCTGCGTTTTTCACCTTCAGGCTGAGATACAGAAGTTGTCCATAAGCAGCTTCTAGTGTAAGGGCAGCTGAAGTGACAGACTGAGGGGTTGCCCTTTCACACATTTCCCAGTAGACAACTCTGAGCAGTGGGAATTCACCACCTCTGAAAAGCGCACTGTTAGAGCCTGACTTAACCCCCGGATTAGAGGCTGCTTCTTTTAAGGAGGTGACCTTAAACGACATGCTCAGTGCAATGCACTGAGTCCATCCGCAGAGCCAAGACCAGATTCCAGCTCTTCTGGTTTCTGCTCCTCTCCTTGATCCCACAGACTTCTTCTAGTGGTTGGTCCCTTATGCACTGTTGTAGCAAGAAGCCAAAGGGTCCATCAGCACCAAGCTCAGCTCACTTGTGTTCAGTGCATGCCCTTCCCAGCCCACCTGCTGGGGAACCTCAAACAACCTTCACAGCGATGGGTCAAGTTCCAGCCCCTGACTTCAAGCCCATGACAGCTTCTTCAAGCCACCCAGCAGTTTGACTTCTGCAGGGGCTTCCATGGGCACATCTGTGCAGAGGGAAGAAATGAGCTGCTTCCCTGAAATAAAAGCTGAACAAGCCAAAACAACTCCCCATACAAAAGGCTGCAGTTGCCATCCACTGCCGCAGGAGTCTAAATAAAAGAAGGAACTATCTCAGGCAGAAAATGATTGATGGTGACTGCAACTACACAGAGGACAGGGCTTGTGGCTGGGGGCCACGGAAGCCCCAAAGAACCGGTGGTCCCTTCCCCTGATCTTGCAAAGAGCCGGGGTGATTACAAAGTTACATGGGCAGGCACCGCTGTTTCCCATCAGACAGAAAATGAGGGGGATGGGTTACTCCCTGATGCCAGCCGCATCCCTGGCAGGTGTCTGCCCAGCGTTAGCATGGAAAGCTGAGGGAGGAGGTCTGCCAGGACCCGCAGTAGCTCTGAGCGAGGAGCCGTGATCATAACTTGCTGGCCCAGCCAGATGAAGGCTATAGATCTCTTGAATGCTCCTGGGAAGAGCAGCCCTGCTGTGCTTAATGTGGAGCTGCCATCAATTTTAATGCTATTTTTCAGAAATTCCCACTGATGATGGGAACAAAACCCACATCCTTTCATGCCAAAATCTCCGCCCATTAAAGCAGCAGGAAACAACGATGCACGTTTCTAAGGAACAGAGGTCCTCTTTACATAAAAGGCCATGGAAGAATAAAGAAAATAATCATCACACGGCTGGAGTAGCGACTTAGGGGTGTGGGCAGGGACCACGATGTTGCTCAGGAACAGCAAAGCCAAGAGGGATACAGCTTCTCTGCAGGTAGGGAACATGCAGCGCTTCCCACTCACTGTTCTCTAGTATCTTTTCAGGTATGCTGGAGGTAAAAGAAGTGAAGTGACAATTTAGACCTTTTCCTATTTCTTACAAAGATTTCTGCAAATATACCAGCATCAAAGCAAGCACAGTCCGAGTCTGCCCTACCGACCTGAACTAAACCAAGCATCACTTTGTGTAAAAAGCACCCCAAAAATTTTTACTTTTAAAAAAAATAACCCCTACTCAAAGTCCAATCAGCAGCCTCAACAGCATCACCAGCAACTTTGATGCAGTTCCACGATACTCCTTGTGTCTCCCCATGCCGCTGTGGCTGCTTCCCAGTGCTCACCTACAGCCTTCCCAGAGCTCACCTACAGCCTTCCCAGTGCTCAGGGCTGGATTCACCCGACGGTGGCAGCTCCAGCGCTGCTGCCCTGGCCGTGCTCCAACGCAAGGCTCTGCTGCAGCAGGTCTCGGCTTTCCTCCCTCCTGTGTGTGCTCCCGGTGGCCACTTCCCAACTGCTTGCTGGGCCCCAAGGAGGAACAGAAGACACATTTCCCCACTCCTTGCCCCAAGAACTTAATGCCTGGAGCAAAAGAATAAAACCATACCTTCTCTTTGGTTCAGCATGGTCACTGATACCCTGTTGCACCCAGCACTTGAATTACCAGCTCAGACCAAGCCTAATCCTGCAAGAAACCCCTTCCAGCCTCTCAGGGGCGCAGTTAGCCCTTGTACAAAGACGATGGAGGTGTGTGCACAAAACTTTCCACCACCTGGGCTCTGACAAAGGGATGCCAAGGCTGAGGAGTGGGGACTGCCTCTCCGAGGGCTGGGCAGGACTCTGCCTCACTTTTGCTTTTTAAGGGTTTTTCTCATGTTGTTTGAAATTTTGGTTTGTTTATCCATCTGTTTGTAATTCTGCTGAGGTTTGGGTGTTTTATAGTTAATCAGAAATTGTTTTATGCACCCCAAGCTATTACAAGTGGGAGAAAGGGTGGGGGTTCTTGGAAGCTGTTGCTACAGACAGCTGAGCAAAGCAGATTTCCTACAAGGCCCTTCACGTTTTGAGTCACAGTGCTGGGGTCCTCCAGGGGACCTTGCAGGAGTCTCTGCTCAGCGCAGATGCTGTCCCCATCTTCCTGCTGCTTTTACTCCAAAAGCTTGCAGCAGGGAGCCTGCTCTCCCACGCAGACATGCAGCATCCGTCCCTCCCACACTGGCCAACTTACCCCATTGCCACCTGGCTGGGGATGCTTTCGCTTCATGCATCACCCATCCCTAAACCACCTCAGGTTTGTTACAGACCCCCAAAATGACTCAACGCTAGACTCGTGCTACTGTGGAAGCGAAGAATTTATTCGCTTCACTACAATACAAAAACTGTTACTGTGATTCAAGATGGGGTCATAGGAACAGAAAGACATCCTCAGCAACCCACACACTGGTTTGGCTCCCACTGGCTTCTCCATCTGGATCCTAACCAGCTGAAAAGCTGTCTGGTAGCTCACAGAGCTCTCAGAGGAGTACTGGACCCTAGTCAAGTCCTTATCCGGGGTGTTGTATCAGCACAGCCTGTTCTTTTCTAACCATTTTCTCCCCACAGATTGCCTCTCGATTCAAATCTCACTGCCTGTGGCTCCACTTCATAAGCTTGGTACTGAATCAAGATATCAGCTTCTAACTATTTGTGGAAGGATTAATTCCCCTTACTGCCTTCCTTTAGAAACGTTCATGCCCCTCAGTCATGGTTAGATTGAGTCACTTTCTGGCCAGACACAAGCAAAACTGCTGAATGGACAGGCAAAGCCAAAGGACCAGCTTGGTCCATAATTTGACTACAAATAAATCCTTCATCCACTGTGAATGAAGTGCTCCCAACAGAGCAAGGGCAAAAGGTTCAGGCTTTAGAGCACAGCCTTTACGCATCGGAAACTGTCCTTTCCACCAACGTGAACACTTCTCATGGTTGCCACCTCTGTGCTTTATGTGGCCATGTAAGACAGCAATGAACTTGACTCCCCATTTGCTCAGGAGAGATGCTAGATATGGTACTAATACAGGAACTATGGGCTGAGTAACCTCAGATTTAGGGTGTCTGAGATTGAGGGACTCTAGGGTATTTTACTATTTCAAAATCAGGCAAAATGATGGAATACAATCCATTGGGAGCAAATCTCTGGGAGGCGTTCACTGCTGGAAGGGGCTGGAGAGGATGCAGGTGGGTCTGAAACTCTCCTTTAACATCTCCAGTGCCACTGCCACAAAGGTGGAGGAAGAGGGGACGGAGGAGGTTGCATCAGCTCCCTGTGCTGTTGCGTACAATCAACAAACCACTTGCCCAACTCACTCCAACACATTTGAGCTCTGGGCAACACAGGTGAAATGCACTGCATCTCAAACAGTAACATACTCCAAACAGTAAAAGCACATAAAAGCCTTAGCGATGCCACCACAGAGCTGGAGGGACTCTCTGTGCACGTTTCAATGAGGGACTACCAACATGGCTTCATTTTAGCCACCACTTCTGTAGAAACAGGGCATCTGGGTACACCAGAGTTATTACAGGAACAGAGTTAAGTCATAAATAGTAGCAGAAGGAAATTAAGAGGTGCAGGCAAAGAAGAACAGGCATGCTTTCAGCTGAGATCTGGAAGGAGATAGGGAGATAAAGGCATATGCTGCTCCAGATGGCAGGAGCAGCGAAGAAGAAACACTGGCACATGCTGTCACCTGCTATCCAGCTCTTTTTGGAGGTGGCTGGGGTTTATTTTGCCAGGAATTAATAGGACAAAAGTAGAACCTACAGCAATGCAGCAGTGAAGCGGCGCTTAGCCCCCAAAGTGGAAAGGAGACTCACCTTTTCCTTTTTCTTTCCTTTTTTTTTTTTTTTTTGCCCCAAAAGTGGGAAGCTACAGCATCTCCCTGCAGCCCAAGGCAAAAATCCGGGGCTGTAGAGCAGCCTGAGCCCCGTCTTGTCCCAGCCCTCCCATACTCAACACTACTGCCACGACACAGCCCAGACCCTCAAGGAGACTGACCAGCATCAAGGCAATCCGTGGTTCCTGCTCTGCTGGGACAGTGGGCTGGGCTATGGCAAGGTATGATATGACTGACAGCTGTCACCGCCAAGGCCAGGCTCATCTCTGAACCTGCAGCCCCTGAAGGAGACAAAGAGGTGAATGATTCATCCATCCTAAACTCAAGCAAAGCCTGCCCAGCAGCCCTGGGCTTTTCTTCCTTCAGGAAGTTCCTGGCAGACCACCGGCACACACTTAGAGGCAGGAACGGTGCGTGGAAGCCAGAGTGGGCTCTAAATGTTTTAGAGGCCGTTTTTCATGGTTTTTCTGGGATGTTGAAAGAAACCCCTTCATTCTCCATGCCTATGGGAGCTCAAGAAATACAACGGGGTGCTGCTGGATCTCTGGAGCTAATTGAATCCAAACACCAAGCCTCAGCAGTTGGAGAAAGCTTGCTGAGCGTTACCGATTATGTCAGCACTGCATAGGTGTCTGCTCAGCAGCCTTTCTCCAGCTCACACCGAATGCTGTAACATCCCCAGACGGTCTGTCTCTGGGTATCGAGAAGCCCAGGACAGAAACGCGATGGTTTTTCCATACCATCCGTGCCTCAGTGTTGTGTCCAGGCTCCAAACCCCGCTGTGCTGCCGCTGTGAGGATGGGGAGTGAGAGGCTGTCCTCAGCGAAGCACCGCAGTGCCTGCACCAGGGTGAACAGAGCCGTGCTCATCAGGGGCATGACCCAGCGCTTGCAGCAGGGAACGGAAAAGACTGCTGTGAGAGGTCAGCGTGTGGATACTTTGAAGAAACTGGCTTTAATGACTCACCAAAATGAGGTTTGTATCAGAGCCTGGATTCAACCCCTTGTCTTCTGAGCCCCAGTCCCTTCCCAGGCATCTGTTCTGCCTTACACAGCATAGGAGCATGTGCGAAACACGAGGCTGTTTCGCAAACTGAATCCATCTGTCAGGTGTCCCAGCGCACCCCATTTTATCAAATAAATCTTACCCACATTTCCACTCACACCAAGCCAACGGTTTTCCGGACAGCACCAAAGAGGGAGAAAGAAACACAAGCTGGATGCAGCAAAGGAGCTGCGTGCTTCCCTTGACTTGCTCGTGTAACCTCCCGGTCTGCCAACTGGCGAGGGCTTTTGTACGTGGACGGGGGCAACTACAGAGGGACCTCCAAGCCTGTGCAACCGAGAGCAAGCGACTCAAAAAGGGAAAAACAAAATTAATAAAACCCCTTTTGTTCTGCTTGGACCCAGCTGAGGGAGGTTGCTATAAAAAGCACAGAGAACTGAAACAGAGGGAGAAGGATCACTCGCCTGCCAGTTGTGTTGTTCAAATCCAGCTCGCTCTCGGTAAGAAAACAAAATCCAAAGCCAAGACCATCCCTGCGCGGAGCTCCGCGCTCATATCCTCATTTGCATTTTTCCAAAGGATGGCTTGCTTCATGCTTTTGCATTGCAGTGCCCAAAAGCTGCAAGACCAAAGTGCTCACACCCACCCATCAGGGTATCCTGACTCACCGCTGGCTGCTGCTCACCTGCCCCAGCCGTCAGGGAGAGCCCGTGCCCACGCCGGGCTGTCACGGCTCTCGGTGAGCGCCGTTACCGCAAGGCAGGAGCTCGCCAGCGGCCTCCGCGGCTTCTCGCTGATTGTTATTAATGATTTTTAATCTGATGCTGAAGAGGTGAGGCCGGCAGCGCTGTGGGTAACAGCTGTCTCTGATTAACTCTGCATCGTGGAGTCATTTTCATTTGGAAGCCCACAGCCAACTATAAACTCCCTTTGGAAGGCCTTGGTGCCATTGTGTGAAAGGGAAAAAAAAAAAGAAAAAAGTAAAAATCTCAGGAGGCGATTAATTTATCATCTGCTTCTTACTAACGTGTGTCCACAGGATGAACCCCTGTCACAAGACAGGGGGAAAACCAGCCTTTGTAAAAGCCAATCTGGAGATTTCCTCAATCCCTAAGGAAAACAAGTATCTGCTAATCTCAGAGTCTCTGGGCCAGAGCTGACTATCCATTAGACTGGGTCAAAGCCAGAACTTTAACTCCAGTCCTCTGCTTTTACTTTTTGCGTTGGTTCTTTGTTTGTTTTTCAGTAAACGGGTGAACACGGTGCCCCTCTGCAGCACCGACCGTGAGTCTCAGCCCTCCCTAGCACACAAGCCGGCTCCCCACCGCTGCAGCGTGGCACCGGCTCCTCCTCCGCGGCACCAGGGAGAAGGTGCTGCCGTCCGTGATGGTCCCCAGTGGTCCCTCTCCAGCGGGACCTCTGCCCCATGAGAAGACATGTGTCTGCTGCAGCGTAGCATGGCAATTCCTATGGACGCAACAAGGAGGAGATGAATGGGGGAGACTCAACAGGGATTTTTATGGCCAGCACTTGGGCAATGTAGAGTTACTTGACTCACAGGCTCTGCTGGAGTCCAGACATGGCACTGCCATCCGGACACAGCCACTGCTGCCACTTCTCTGCTCGGGCCAGACACCCAATGTACCCGTCCTGACGCTCCAAATCTGGCCCCACAAAGAACTGCGGAGCTGGCCCAGCTCACCCTTCCCCCTGGCCTGGGGTCCTGGGCTGCTCAGCACACGGGCAAAGACACATCAAAAAGCCAAGAGGCCACCAAGACCTCTGTGGCTTGGGCCAAATTTAAATAAAGGTCTCCAGGAGAGGTAAGCTGGTGATTAACCCCTCCAACACATCTTGCTCAGCCCTCTGAGAGCCATGGAGATCTTCCAAGGCAGCAATTCCCCAGTGGAGCAGACCACACAGATGTAACCAGCTGGAAGAGAGGGCTTTAATTATTTATATATTTTTTTTAATGGTGTTATTTTAACCTGCAGACAGTAATTCTAGGAAGGGCAGCTCATCTCCTTATGTTTCCTTCTGCCCAACCGTGAACGACATTCACTGAGATACAGAAAACACTATCGCAAGGACACCACCGAGGTAAATCCCAAATCTTCACACATACATCCCAGGACAGAGCCTGCAGTTGCAAGGACAACGACAAAAAACCCCAAACGGAACGAACCAGAGATTTGCCTCTCCAAAGCTGTAATTTGTCCAGCTGATGACAGGCTCAGGGATGCTACAATACGCTTAGTATTTAAAACCTCCATAAGGAAACTGCAAAGGGTGACATAATAAACCAAGACCCCTCTTCTCTCCTGACACCCGTTACACAGGAGCCAGCTGGTGAGCATTACTTCACATCACCGTCCTCTGGCGACCAGCATCAGATCAATTTGATGTTACTTTGCCGCCAGTTCGATGTTACTTTGCTAGAACCACAGGAGAGTTTCCCCTAACCCGGTAAGGGAGGGTGAGCATCTGCAACGGGGGCTTCTGCTCCCTCCTGGACGCCGCGGCCCGTGATGCTGGTAAGGCGTGCAGCCCATAAACGTGCCAGCCGGCTCTGGCATCCACCATATCACCAGACCAGTCTGATAACCTCATCCTCTCAAAAGGTGTGTCACCAAACTGTCATTTTTGCACGAAATTTTAGTTCATTTTTAACACGGCAACTGCATGAGCATTTTTGCATGTGGTTAGTTTTAAAACCTGGCCCAAGGTTTCCTTCCAAATGGCTAAAGTGTTATTTGGGGGCAGGGGAGAGGCTGTACACACTGAAAAAACAGAGCTATACAAGTTTCAAATAAGTCTTTTTCTGTCCTGCAGACTAAAATTATTGGAGTTTAAATCACTGCTGTTTTTTAGAATAGCATCTGGGAGAAGGTTTAACCCTCTGAACAAGCATTACTTTAGAAAAAAGCAAGTTTATTAGTTCTATTCTTCAGAGGAATATAACTCCTGTATTATTAACAGCATCAGGGATTATTAAAAAGTGGTGAAAGCAAATTAAAATCTAATTCTGTTCTCACCATTTCCTGACCTGTTATGCTTTCCTATATCCTGGAGCGTGAGATGTTGCAAAAGACTGGAGGGATGGATGGGGGCTATGATGGGAAGGGGTCTCCCCACAAGGTGGGGAACATTACTTCAGTGGCTTCTCTGCCACTGACAACTGACTCGCATTTTCCGTTTCTGCTTATTTTCACTTTCTTGTCCGCACACGCTGGGGAGGGAAACAGTGGGAGTTCCCAGAGCCACAGCAAAAGGGTTTGCATTTTTTCCCCCCTCACTTGCTAATTTGCATTTGCATCAATTACAACTCTTTTTTTTTTTTCGCACTGCATTTTATAAAATAGTTTCTACAAAACAGAAGAGAAAATCCAAGCTCTTGTTATCTGAATGTAGCCCTCAAGCATAAGGAAAACCGAGCACTGAGAAGAGACTCAGCAAATTAACTCATTCCTGTTAGAGCAGAAACCCGTCATTACTAGACACAGCATCAAACATAAGAAGCCTAATGGCAGACTTGAGCAGGGAATAATTAACACTCAGCTCCTTCCACGCCTTCACTGGTGTTTCACCCTTTCCTTTATGATATGGCCAACTCACGCAAATTACAACCACCACTTGCAAAGCACTGATTACTTATCTTACAAAATGCAAACAAACAGATGCTCACCTTCCATCCAGAATGGTAGAGAGGTAGTAAATAAGGGAGAAAGAGATTCATCTGCTTACCTTGTTGCTTTTGAAACACATCTGCATATCCCTGCAAACACTTACTTGCAGGTGATATTTATTCTCCAACAGGTAATTTCACATGCTGTTGCAGTTCCGATGTTTCTTAAAAGGATGTGACATAAAATTAACTAACCTCGAACTACCGTGAGCTGAGAGCACAGGTCACTCTGCAGATTTCTCATTCATGAAGAAAACCTTTTTTTTTCAGTGGAAGAACAAAACTGCCTGGTGAGAAGGATCAGAATGAGTTTGTGTGTTAACAGGCTTTTTCTGGGACATAGCTCCACCTCAGACATGAAAATAAAATAAATAAAGGGGGTTAAGAAACAATTGGAAACAGTTGATTTCTATTAAATTCTACAGGATTTTTCCTATGCTGTTGTTTTCAAGATGTGTCCGATCTTATGAGATCGGACACACAGGTGGCCCGGGTTTGGTGAGCACACACCACTCCTTTAATAAATGACATGTGCAAACTCTCTGTCATCTACACACAATTGTTTTTCATCTTTTTGCATTTGTCAAAACAAGAAGGTTTTCCAGGGAAGGTGCCATTCCTTTTAGAAATGTCACATCTGTAGATTGCTGTGGAGCACAAGAGGTTGCTTTTCTTCATTACTTTCACAGACCCCGTGACAGTCACCCATAAACACATGAAAGTCCACTGCTGGCAGGCGGATCTATAGCTACGTAAAGAAAACCGACAGGAGCATCAGGTCTCCGCAGGATATAGAGCAGGAGAGGATGCGAACTTCACGCTCTCGTGGATGTGCCTGAGCAGCCCCTGGGCCATCCCCAGGAGTGATGGGGAGGACCCTGTGTACGTGCCCATGCAGGTATTCAGCATTTCTCTGAACCCTCCAGTTAAAATTCTTAAGGAAAAAATCACTCAGTATAAGGCAGAAAGCCACAGCCCCTGAGCCTCCCTGTCTCAGAACATTTTGCAGACTTAAGATATTATAGCTGGTGATTTGGGGCTTATGTTTGGTTTTTCTAAAACCCTACAGAAAACCATAAAACCTGGTGGAAATATATCTATACTCTAAAGCAGAAGCCATATTTATAAAAAAAAAAAGAAAAAAGAAAATTATTTTCCATACAGTCCTTTTTCTAACCTACCACTGATGCCTCTATCTGAGTGAAGAGCCACTTTCTACCCCAGGTGCTCTGAGGCTTAAACGTAGGAGCACTCTGGGTTCAGAGAACGGCTGCAGCAGAACACGCCAGCAATAGGAAACCTTCAGCCTGAGGTACCACAGTCAGCCACACTTGAAAACAAATTCATCACATCCAACCATCCAGCTGGGGCAGTCAGAGAAAGGCAGAGGACGGGCAGGGAAAGGAAACAATTTCAACATGATTTTTACTTGCCTGGAAAAGATGAGATTAGTAAAAGGCAGTTAACAGCTGAGGAAAAGGTGCTGAACCACCTAGAACAGCCAGAGTAGCTAACAAAAACAGGTTTAAGCCCCTTCTGTCAGCTTTTATGTTCAAACTGAAACAACTTTTGGGGTGTTTTCAAGATAGCCCATGGAAAGCATCCAGACAGGCATTTATTGCAGCACTTATCAGCTCTGTTTGCACTAACACTTTATAGATGTTTCTAGCTAAGCCTGCAAAGGAAGCCTATATAAAAAGGCACAAAAGTCAACTGCTCCTCTCCATGCTGAAGTTTGTCATGAAAAACAAAAATCCTTAAACTAATGGGTAATTTTAACTCTGCAAGAAGCAGAACTGGAGCACAGTGAGAATAACAGAGACTGGATTCATTGCTCACTGTCTCAGTTTCAACTCGTATATCCATGTCAGAGGAAGCACGTGGGTGGTGTAAGGACTAGAGCAAAATGTCCCCAAGTTGATGGGGACAGACCAGAACACTGGAACTGTCCCAACAGTCCCCAACAATCCTTCTGGGGTAGTATTTTGCTTTAGATGTGTGGTTTTCCTTGTTTTCCCCTCTTAGGCCAAGACTCTGGGACCACACTCAGGTTGTAACAGGGAACATGTTCCTCTACAAAAGCTTTGACATCAGGGTTGTTCCGAGTCTCACACCTTCTACTTTATTTACAAAATTAGTCACCCTCTCAGCTGAGCAAAAATGACTGCAGGCACTTTGCTGCTGTTTGGAAAAGGATGCTGGGTGGCTTTCCTCTGTTTCTGTAGGGAATAAAGGGAAGGATTTGCTTTGTGTCCAGCCAACAGCTAAGTATAAGCTCCCTGCAACGTCTGGTTATTAACAATTAGCAAAATTTCCTAGGGAGGAAATGAAGAACCCCCCCAAGCTCACCGCCCCATTCTCCTCCTCCTCTCACGTGCCACTTGCAAACCTTCTCCCCACTTGCAAACCTTCTGAGGCAAGGGCACGGGGACAGCAAACCTCAGGGGGTCCCGAGACAGACCACAGCGACGGCACCACATGCTAAAAGGCAGCGACTCCCACAGCCTTGCTTTCTGGCCCAAGGCCACCGAAGCAGCTGGAAAGGAGTAAGGTGTTTATTTACCAGGATGATTATGACTTTGGTAAGGTAAGGGAGAGGGAAGAGGCGAGGCGGCCAGGCTGCAGCCCATCCCGGAGCGAAGCTGCTCTCCAGGGCAGCAGCGGGGGCCCCAGGCAGAGGGCACAGCCCTCAGCTGTCACAGCACTGCCACCCGGGGAGCTGGCGGCCGTCACGGGGGAGATCTGCTGCCAAACAGCCTGCACAACAAAAGCTATATGAAGCAAAACATACAGTGTAATTAAGGTGCACTTCGGGAAAACAGAAAGCTCTACTGGGGGGCACTGAGAGAGCAGCCAGGAAAGCCAGGGCTGGAACTGCAGGAGACAGCTAGGACAAAAATAAGCATTATTTGGTAGCCAAAGAAGTATTTTCCTTTCTTTTCCGTGTTTATAAAGGTTATGAAAAACAGGGTCTGCAGAATGCTGCGGAGGTCAGAGAGTTAACCCAGGTAACTTCTTGTTTTTGCTGTATATCCACATGTATTAACACACGACTTCTTGCACGAAGATGAAGCCTTCATCATGCCTGATGAAGCCCCCGTGCCACCACCTTCGGGGCAGATGAGCAGCAGCGTCACCACATCCAGTGTCTGCAGGGTAGAGACAGAAGGGATGGTAACCTCCACTTCCACAGCCCCTTCTGTTCAACAAGTCACGGTCAAGACCTGAGAGCTGAGTTGGAAGTACACCAGCATGACTTAAGAATGAACTGGTTTCTATCTCACCAAGGGTCCCAGAAAGCTGGAGAAGACCTGGATAAAAGGCACGTATGACTCCTCCATCCTGCCAATTGCAAGCAGTTACTCTTAGCAACTTTTGCTGAAAGAAGTGTTATTCAGCCACTGATGCCACTATATCCCGGGACAAACTGGGGGAATAAAATGGCAACACTGGTGTGGAGCCCATATCTCCTGACTCTCTCATTCATTTTCCTTTTCTTTCAGCACCCGCTTCACTGTGTGCTATCTGCTTTGATCATTTATGGTTTTTACTGTGTAATCACCAATAACAATTTCTACACGCTATGACTATTAGGCATGCTTGTAAAGTGATTTCCTACCCCTGAGAGACCATGCAATTGGATACCTTGTGTGCTAACCATGAATTTTATCTACTTCAACATATACAGGGGCCTGAGGCCTTGAGGAAATTAACAATCCAAACAAATTCTGCTGAGGTTTAAGAGATGAATTATTTTAATAACACTGAACTTATATTGGATTCTGGTTTGGAGACAGCTCTCTGCAAAATCAGGCAAAATGTCTCAAAGAAAGAGGGATCTGACCAAACTTCAGCTCAATCGTCACATAGTTTTCTGTCTCCTTTCCTTGCATTGCTGATTAACAAGATTATTTATGTCTAAGCACAAGTTCAGTCTCTCTTCCTTATCCAGAAACTCGTTCTTTCCATGAGTTCCACAGAAAAATGAAAGTTAGTGGATTAAAAATAGAAGAAAAAAACCCCTACTATCTGAAATGAGTTTTGCTTCTGGCACTTCAAGAGCTGTTCCTTGTTTTGTTTGCTTTATTTCTTGCCTTTTTGTCTCCTTCTTCTCAACAGCAAACTGCAAAGGTCAGACGCTACCACGATACATATGCCTTCTGCAGTAAGAGCTGCTCTGCAGTACTTGGCAGACAGAAAAACCAGACAGTTCTTTAAGCAAGGTCACAATCCAGCCTCAGTAAGATCACCACCGAGCACCACAGTGTGAACAAGCCATGGGAACCCTGAGTCATAGTCTGAGTGCAAGAGAGCAGACGCCTCTCCCATATGGGTATCAGATGCAGAGCAACAAGGGAAGGTGCACATCGATGAACAAATAAGAAAAATGAATAAATAAGTAATTGAGAAAAAGAGTGGATTTTATATCTGGCTTCTGTGCAGAAGGAAGTCATCAAAGCATCTGTGCTGCGAGGGTGCAAAGGACCTCAGCTGCTTCATAGAGTTTTAGAGAGGAAACCAAATAAAACAGCTCACAGGTGAAAAAGAAGTTTTTGAACTAAGAATAACCTGCCCCAGGTCCTTCTGTGGAAGGTGAGGTTCAGCCGTCACTGCTGGAGTCCTTCACAGTTTCCAGTGTGTTTTAGCCCCAAATGGATCATAACCATTTTCCATGAGATGCTGCAGCTGTGAAACACAGCCACCACAGTGGCAGAGGGCAGCAGCCAACTCACCAGCAGGACAACACGCTGCAGTTAGTAAGAAAGTGGGACAGGGGAGAGGGAACTTAAGAGTTAATGCTTTTACACTCCATGATCTTTACCAGATACATTATGAGACAGGGTGCACCTTCAGAACAGTTTGGCAAACATCATGGGTGCAAGCACTAAATTTGTTTGACCTGGAAGGAGCCACACTACAAGACATCTGGCAGCCACTATGACTGTATACCTCCGTACAAAGGGCCTGCTGGGGTGTGAACCTGCAGCTTCTCAGGTGGCTAAAAGCATTTAAGACCTGCTGCTTACCTTGCCTAGTAATTCACTCACATGTAACATCATCAAATTTCTGCCAGGCAGCCCTATGGTGCAGTTGTAAGAGGCTCAGCATCATGTGCATCTCGAACACTTGCAATACAGAAAGAAACGTGTATTTTTTCCCTTGTTCTTTGCTATATTCTAGAGGTGACAGCCCCCCCAAGCCCTACCGAGCAGCTTGTCCTTTTCAGACACCTACCCACACCACACACACATATGTGCTTGCGAGCAAGCCTGAGTTCAGCAACAAATCTATAGAGCAACAAATCTGAAACTGTACCATAAACAATGCCAAAAGCTTCTCGCTGTTGCTGTTGGACAGACCTGGTGACCTCCATAATCTCTGTGATCTCTGGGAAGTCAGGCTACGGGTGGGAGCCAGTATTCACGCAGGAGCTACCCATCAGTTAAAGCCCAGCTACAGTAGCAGCAGCAAATCCCCTGGCTCAGAATTGCTTTAGTAGTTTCCGAAGGTAAATATACCATAAAGCAACACCAGAGAAGGGAAGGGGGAGGCCTCTGGCTCAGAGGAGGAAAGGCAGTGCCATAGGCTTAGCCAGCTGTGGATCGGTGCTGCTTTTATGGCAGGAGTTTGTTTTATCTCTAGCAACTCGCTACCGCCAAACAGTTAATAGTTAAACACTCGTGTCACAGTACATGACATTCAAACAGTGTCACATCCCACAGCTTGAGCCCCTTTCCCAGTTGCAGAGAGCGAGCACTTGCTAGACCAGTACAAGTTTGTTTCCAGGCAGCTGCAGTGGAATGGGTGAAGCCCAGCTCCAACCTGGTCCCTAAAATGGAAGCAGATGGTCACACCAGGCTGCCAGGCCACCCTGCTTCTCTGATGAAGGTTACTTTTACCCAAAAGCACTTCCTCCCCTCTCCAGGGCTCACAAACAAAGTTCCAAAAGCTAAAAGAAACCAGTTCCCCCTGCCCTGGGGTTTCTGCTTTGGTCTCAGCCTGGCACGATTCCTGCAGCAGCAGTTAGATTTCTTCTAGGAAAATAAAAGCTGTCACTGACAGATCCAGCTCCTTCCAAGCTCTCTGGGATGAAGTGGCTGTTGCCTACACATCCAAAGTCCTCACCATTGCGTCCTGCAGTCTACCCCCAAACTCCCACACTGCCCACTGGTCCTTGAAGGTCTGTGAATGAGAACCTTGGCACAGTCCCCTTTGCCTTGTCTGTAGGAAGGGAGGGAAAAAAACCCCAAACTTATTTCCAAAACCCTGCACTGAAAAGTACTGTTGTGATGGACTAGTGGGACACTGGACTCTGGTCTGTGCCCAGCCTGCACAGGACAGAAAAGGGATCTACCAGATCTCCAAGTTCAGGGTCTGGGTCTGCACAGCAGTTCAGGATCTTAGCTACCCACATCTGCCATTCGGTTCCTATCAGCCACGGTAAGAGCTATCCCACTGGCAGCAAGGAGACCCCAGGTTTGGTCCCTCCATCACTGTTCTCTTCTAGGATGACAGCCAAGCCTGAGCTGGAACTGATGACAGAAGATTACACCCGAAGGTGCCAATATTCATGTATCTGTGTCACACCTTCACACATGCTGGAGAGGAGGAAGAAGACAGAAGTTCTGGGAGCCCCACTGCACGTGGAAGGGACAACTTTTTCCGTGGTCCTCGCACCACTGCGTGCGGCAGGGTAGAGCAGGGGGCAACCCCGTGCTGTGCGGAGGTGATGAACGCAGGCATCAGCGTTGTGAGTTTGGGGCAGGACATGTCTCCACAGGACAGCTCTGTGCGTTTGATGTCCTGCCAAAGACGTGCTGGCCCTCCCAATGGAAAAGGATCTTCAGCAGCAGCTGAAATCCAAACTGTGGTGTTGATGAATTACAACAATATATATCGGAAATATTTTCTGTTTTGCTAATGAATAAAACAGGATCATGGAATGAAGATAAAAAGGGAATTCAGCTGAATTCAGCTCGCTTGTTAATTGAGTGGGAGCTTTCACAGCTTGAAGTGAAAGACTCATTTCTGGGAACACATGAAACTAAACCAAACAAAAAAAAAATTGAAAGTGGATTGCAGGAAGCAACACTGTACTAGTAAGAGAATGGACTAGATCAGAGCTAGAAGGGCTTAGATGATCTATTAACGATGAGAAAAGACACAACTGTCATGTAATTGAAGCTGCTGGACAGTGAATTAGAAGGCCTGCAATTAGCCCCTTGTCTTGCTGAAGAGTGCACATGGTGACATACTGCTTCAGGTAGCTAAAGGACTAGGCTTAAAATCCTGGGAGGAGTTGAATAAGTACAGTTGGTCTTGGCTTCATCTCCCTGTCCTAAAAACAAGTGAATTTAAGACACAGGATAAAAAGAGGTAGCAACAAGTGCAAAAGAAATAGAGAGTTTATGTATATTAACTGTTTATAGCAGCAGAATGAGTCAGTCTATCCCAGCAGTTTCCATTACAACCCAGATCAGGCCTTCAGCAAATCCCCACCTTGAAACTGGAAAAAGCCTCTGTACGTTGTACATAAATAGAAATTTTCCAGACACATGAGGACAAGAGGTCAGACTAACTGGACAGACATCACCCCACAACATAAAACTACCATCAGGGGTTGTTGTTATTATTGTTGTTATTGTTATTATTATTACTACTACTACTTAGAAACTGACTTTATTTATGGCAAATGTTAAGAACTAAAAGCATGGAAGAAAGGGAAAAACTAGGCATGTTTACATACCACTGGATTCTTTATTCCATGCACTCCAACAGGGTGCTGGCTACTGGAGATTGTCTGTTCCCCCTCCCAGGAATCACGTAGCTGTATACATTGAGAGTTCATCTCTCACAGGGGCAGACTCTGCTTGATGTAGAGCCCAATAGAATTAATAACCCAGGCAAGGATGAAAGCCAGGACAGGTTGACTTGTTGCCCAGTGATGGTGATCACACTAGTCTGAGTCTAGGCTTCTCTCCCACGCAGGTTTTCTTGAGCACCGACACCTATCATTGCCTTTTATCCCCAGACTCGCATCCCCTCCACAATCAACGCAGCAACAGTCTGCTACTTCCAGGTTCCTTTAGTCCATGTGGGACTATGGCTGACTTACCTAGAGGATTAATTCTTCCCTGGACCCAACAAAACATCAGTGACAGAAAGAAAAGACAGCTGCTATTGCACACCAAAACCGAGCCAAGCATGGAGATACTTCCTGAGCTCGCAAGAAAGCCCTCATCTACAGCCTGCTTGCAAAGGGACTCATTATCCATAAAACTAAACCTCATAAAATGTGGCTAAAGGAGCTCTGGGCTTTCCCTACAAAAATACATGGGATTCCTGTGATCCCAAGCAAAGACCAGCAGCTGTCTACAGCTGCTCCCTGCGTAAGCCATGCTTTAAGAAGGTCGTGCGTGGACTACTTGGAACAAGTTGGTGTGCTAGGAGGAGGCCTTGTGCTAAACAACTCTGAAGAGCTGGAAGCAGATTTACAGCAGCACTAACCACAAGTGCTACAAATGGAAGACAGTGCCTCATGGCCTTGGTAGCTTTGATGCATCTTTGGTTCTGCGATTATTTTATTATTTTTTTCTAGTTTCTTGGCTCTGAGAAACTACTTTACAAAGAACAAAAGTCTATCCTGAGGAAAACCTAGTAGCAAAAAGTCTCACCAGAGCTGAAATCCACTAGAAATTAAACAAATACAAGGCTGACAAAAACTGAGAACAATGGCATTAGTTCAGGGATGGCTTCATAGAAACAAGAGACAGTGCTGCAGTGGAAGCAGATTTTAAAGCAAAGGTGCATGAAGCAGCATGGAGCCAGCAACGGGAGACCGAGCATAAAGTAATGAGGTAAAACCCAGGGTTTGGCGCAGAAAGCTTGGTCTTAATAATGGCACCTAGAGCTGGAAAAGATAAAATTATTATGAACCACAAACCAAGGAAAAGAAGCAATAGATTTGTTACGCTCACAGGTTACTGCAAGAAAAAAATTCTGTAGAGACAACATAATTGTAAGAGCACGTCAAAAAGAAACATTTTCCATTACCTACAAAGAGAGACATTTTTGGAGAGATGTCTAATGCCAAATGTATTTCTGTGCTTGATGCATCAGCAGTGTTCTGGCAGGTGCCCTTAGAAAAATAAAGTCCATGTTTGTGGGCATTCAACACTCTCTTTGAGAGACACTTTCCTCAGCCTGTCACTTGGGTCGAGTTCAGCACCAGAGGTGTTTCACTGGAAAATACAACATATTTTTGTTGGTGTATCCAGGAGGGTTCCAAAGTCTACAGAGCTGATGCTTACATCTGGGGAAAATCTGCAGAAAAGGCATGACAGAAAGCTCCAACCCACTTTGGAAAGAGCTGGAGCTCCTAACCTAAAGCTGAATTCCACGTACTGGAAATGAAGGAAAGATATCAGGCAGAGAAGAGTTTGGCAAGATGTACCCAGCTACCACAGCAGACAAGGAGATTCAAGGATTTCCTGGAATGACGATGCGCAAACAAAGCTGCCCTACTTCAGCTGCTCTAATTAGCAACCTGAGAGCACTACTGTACAGAGAGCTGTCCCAGGAACAAAGGATGCTGATCTTAACAGACTACATGTGGGAACTGGGGCAGCAATGCTTCAGTCCTTAGATGCTGCGATATACATCTAGAGAGGATATTGGCACAGTCTCCATCACCAGCATGGTCAAAATCAAGATCTGTGCCATGCATACCTGGATGTTCACAGAACCAGTATGCACAAAAAAGGGATGGAGATGCCGGCCACAGTTGGTGGTTCTGTGTTTAAAAGCAGAAGTCACTCCTCGAGGAAGACAGATATTATCTGTGATCAACCATAAACACGATTGGGACCCATGAACATGACCATCGCTGCTGCCAAAAAGATGCTGACAAGGCACTCCTGGAGAACACTGTTCTGTTTCAGCTATGAACGCATGATCTGCAAAGCAGATAAAAACGTCTGGTGGTTGCAGACACACACTACACACTCCCTCATTTATTGCTCTGGTGAAGCCAACAACAGCTTTGCAGGTTGTGTTAGCAGCACCACCACTCAGAGACCTGCCGATGGAAGAGATGGATTGCTATCTCCTCCTGCCCCAGAGGTGGGACCCCAGAACGACACCCTGCCCCAGCTCACCCCCAGAAGAACCTGCCCACCCAGCACCCACATTACCAGAAACAGACCTACCACATTCAGGGATCTCCTGCGCTAGAAAATTTGTCAGAATTAAATGCGTAAGTCTCACAGCCAAAATATTTACAAAACAACACAAAGCAGTCTGTACATATTCTTGGAAAAAACACAGATTGCAAATGGCAGATCTATTGTAGAAGACGAGATCTCACAGGTAGGCACTGGACCAAGTGAGTATACTCCTAATGCATCTTTAATCTTGATAGGATCTTTTGGTTTGGTGATGGGGTTTTGTTTGAAAGCACTAGGATAACAGAGAAATGTTTTATGCTAGATGAAATGAAGAGTCACCTGGAAGTAGTAGCTCAGGATTGTCACATATGGCAAAACCAGTCAAACAGGAGGACAAAAATCAGTGGTCTAAATAACTTCTCACTGAACAGTGCCGGTATATTTTCATTAAGAAAATCGTGGGTGATCTGGATTATTAAATCTCTTTCCAAGATACAGCTCACTAGAAGACATGGCAGCTAACAAGATCGAGCTGATTCTTGCTAAATACCTGAAGTAATAGTCCGTGTTGATGGGTTTAGTCATCAGTAGTAAAATCAGGATCTGGGGTTTCCTTCCTGAATTGCTCCTATTATCACCAGTGCAAAGGGCTGGTGTAAAATGCCAAAACAGTGAAGAACTTACTAAAAAAAGCTACAGAGTCAGACTCTCATTTAAATGTTTATATTTTGTTACTACTATTGTTATGTTTGGCAAGCGAAGAAGAATGTGAGCAGGGACACCTTTCAGAGGCACTTCCAAGAAGCAGTTGGACGTGGCGGCGGTGCTGCCCAGATGCTCATGTTACAACAACGCAGAACGAAGCCCTGAACAAAACAGGTCTCTGCTAAATGTTGTGGCTCAAAGTCATTACTGAACAGCTCAGCTCCTGATTCTGCCGGAGCCTCTTAAAAGGCTAGAAAGTATCATCCTTGGAAACAACCTGGTAGGAAGAGAAATTCTGGAAGGCGCACCCCGATGCCAATGCATGTGGTGTTGGTGTGGTGCAACGTGGCCACAGCTGGATGGTGCAACACAAAAGTGTGCACACACCACTCCTACCTCCCTGCCGGGGAGACCCCAGGTGATACAACAAGCACGTATCTTACGTGGAACGGGCACAGCTAGTCTGTCATGTCAAGGATACAGCCAGCCTATAGACACCCATTCTGTGTTTGAAAAAAAGCACGTGCAAGTCCAAAGAACTCAGAAGAGGTCTGAAAGTCTCCCTGGATCCAGCCATCAGCTAGCCAGAAGTGCCAGAACACAGGGAAGGAGAGCAGAGCTGCAGGCTTCTGTCCCCCCTGATACACCCATGCCAGGAAACCTGCAAAGACCCCGCTTGTCCAGAGAGGTGATTATGGTGATGGATTGTGGCCTGTGTGCCCTCCCAAATATTTTGTTGATAAGGACCCAGCAGACTGAAGTCGCAAGAAAGGTTTTGTTTCAACGTATCAGTGCGTTTGACCTGTTCCGCAGGGCACACTGAAGTTTTTAAAGCAGGCTAAAAACCAGAACAAGGTTTCTAATCTGCAACCTTGAGTCTTGGTTTTATTAATGTGTGCTAACTTCAAGCTAATTACACTTACTCTTAGCATAATTATAATAATCATTGAAAAAAGAAAAACAACACTGCTTATGCATTAATGACCACTGGACTGGTGACAGGCGAAACTTGTGAATGAATCATTATTAGTATCCTACAAGTAGGTGCCCGGTGCTGCACAAGGAAGACAGGATGGTCCAAGCTTCAAGGAGACAGAAGGCCCATAAAGACAGGGAATACAGGGCAGGAAGATAACATCACATTTAGGAATAATATTAACATAATATTTAGGCCTAATAGGAAGTAGTCTTAGCACACCAGCAACTGAAACGGTCAAGATTTTCCTGACAGACACAGAGAACAACGCACCATAGGAAGGGACCAAAGGGCACGAAGTAAAGGCTCTTTGCACATGGAATTTTGTTCCCACCAAGTGCAAGGGGCAGCGTGGAGGAAGGAACAAATCTTAAATGAGAAACAGGATGTAAGATGAAGACAGGCCAAGAAGGACCGGAAAAGTACAAATATTTGATGTGATAGAAAAGAAAAAGCCAAATGAGAGGAAGTTTCTGAATGGATACGATTTGGGCAAAAGTCAGTGTTCATCAAGGCCAAGAGAAAAGGATGTTGCGTTAATCGAGACATGATGAGATAACAACTTGGACAAGAGTTTTAGCTGTGAGGAAGAAAAGGTTGACTACTTATGGCTGAAAACACTTAGTACAGGAACAGGAAAACAAGATGTTGATTGGCCAGAAATAGAAGGAAAATCTTAATCCACCACCTGAATCGTATCTGCTAAGACAAGTCCTCCCAGGAGACGTTCCTTCCCCTCCCGCACTGTACAGCTTCCCCTCCTTTAACCCTGCTTCCCTTCCCAGCTTTCCATTATCATTTGGATGTCTATCTTTTCTTCTGCAAAGGACTTGACCAAGGAAAACAGAGGGCTTGTAAATCTGCCTGCCCAAATGTGGCTTTTTGATGTCTGGAGCACAGAGACAAGCTGCTGAAATTTATGGTTTCCAAAGGAGGACTGAGAGAGGGAGAAATTTATGTTAGGAAAATGTGACTGTCATCTTCGTTTATCTCCCAGTTTTGTAATGGAAAACAGGCATTTTACAAACACATACACACAAAGCCCAGCATGAAACAGTTTATGAACTCAAGCGCATTAACCAAGAACCACTCCATAAAGACTGGTAATAATAATACTAATAATGTAATAAATCACACACCATCTGTAACATCACATCCCCATCCACCTGGCAGGGGAGAAAGTACCCCGCTGAGAAGCAAGACGGCAGCATCTCTTTCGTCTTCCATCCTTCACTCTGTATCAATCAAAAAGACTGGATCCTTCAGACCGGCAGACTGACCACAGACACCCCACAGCCCTTACAGAAGCTGTTGTACATTACACAGGCAGCAAATAAAACGTATAGCTACACCAGATTTATACTGAGGACACTTCGAAGCTGCTTCAAAGTGACAGCTTCAGGAAAGCCCATCCTAAACACGTGGATTACCTGAAAATGTTCAGCTCATTACACCGAAGCAGGCAGATAACCAGAGCAACTCGAGCAATTAGCTGGAAGGAGTTAAGCCATTAAAATAGAAATGCTCAGATTCCTGTATTAAAGAATACAGACAAATTCGCATTCCCGCTAAATGAGTGTGCTTTTCAGTCCTTGGCAGCTCATTTGGACTTTTGAATTTACAGCAGGAAACAATACAGATTATGCTTCAGACAACCACAGTTTATTTCTTGAGACTACTTGCAAGGAAACCTGAAACTTGCATTAAGATAAAAGAGTGTCTATTTTGATCTGGTACCAAATAATTTGAATTCAAAGCTACCTCAGTTGCTGAAGTTTACACCAAGCCATTTCAAAGTATTTAAACCATTTTGCAAGCGTTTAGACAGGAAGCTTTTCTATACTCACCCTGGAGGAAGTGGTGGCATTACTGATATATGTCCTGCACTACATTAAGTATGGCTGTGGAGTTATTTATGTGCTTTTCCTGACTTCTTTTGACACAGGAGTTGATTGCAGTGCTGTATGATTACGTCTGCATCTCTGAATCTTTCTTTCTCAGCTGGAAAGTCTCAAGTTCCAAGCTGGGATTCCCTCTCCACCCCCTTCTCATGTACTTAACCCTCCTTCTGCTGGAAGCGTCTAGTAAACACCCACAAAAAACCTCTTAGGTACAAAGACTGCAGAGAAGCAGGAAGTGGGAAGGCAGAATTTTAAGAGGGGAAAAAAAGTATTTTCTTAGATGCTCTCTGCTTATTAACTCTGTGCTCTAAGAAAGCTCTTTTTAATTATGATATTTTTAACTATGGACCCTTAGAAACCAGTCCCAAAGGATTAGGGATTTCAAGTCTTTTTCTTTTTTTTTAGTTTTGTTTGTCTTGAATTCTTTTTCTTATGATCATTATCAACCCACTCCTCCTTCCTCGGTTCCCAGACCACCTACGGACAGAAGCACTGTTCATTAGTAAGACTTCTGCCGTCAGCACAAACAAGCATCTGTGCACAAGAACCTATCACTTCTCTGTTTCACTGGTCGCAATCCAGTAAAATGCACTTCTAGCCCATCTCAACTCTCATACATCAAGAACTGCAAAGCAGACAAGAACATGTGCTCCCCCCTCCGTGGGCAGTTGTGCAGGATGAAACAGCTGCCACTGTCACCTGATTCCTGAGCCAAAGGCTTCCTGCGTGACAGTCCTGCCACACAGCCAGGCACTAACCGTTCTCCATCATCTTGCTCAGATCTGCGCAGATCAACAGAAAAAGAAACAGCACGTTACAGCAAAGCTCAAACTGCTCCAAAGGTTTTGAGCAAACCTGGCACACGTAGACGAGCACACACTTTATAGCAAAAACTTGCGTTCTATAGCTTCCATTTACCCACCAGAGCCAGCATCTCTGCTGCATGACAAACTCCACTGCCATCGTGTATTTCTCTGGACAAAGGACACAAACTGCAAATGGAAACTAAAAAATACCCTGCCCGGGATGAGATGTGGGCTGTGGGTAACTTAGACCCAGCAGCCACAGTAAGGTAGCTGGCGGGCATTGCTGGAGCCAGCACATACTGAATCATAGTGACGTTTAGGTTGGAAAAGACCTTTAAGATCATTGAGTCCAACTGTTAAGCCAGGACTGCCAAGCCCACCCCTAAACCATGTTCCCAAGAGCCACATCTACACATCTTTTAAATGGTCACTTTGGGCTGCACTGGTGCAGCGAGAGCTATTGCCATCTCCAGGCTATGAGCTACTCCGGAATTTCCCCATCAGTAATTGGAAAGGATACCTGCCCTGCGTCCCTCAGCCACACGAAAACTCTGGTATGCAGCTATTACAATAAAGAAGATTGATTACTCCAGATAGAATAAATATTAACTTACGCAACATCAAGTTTCCTTCCCATCCCTCCTCACAATATCTAAGCAAGTGACAGAGAATGGTCACCAGCATGCTTTGCCATGCACATTCAGTATTTCCATGTAGGTATGTATTTTCAGTGCTCCTTCCAAGTAGCTACAGGGATTTCAAATACCCAGGGGAAAGAAATATCCCTGAGCCACAGGAGATGTTCCTTGGCCAACCTGTTTCGCTAGCTGTGCCTGCTGGGGCTGCCTGTGGTAGCACAGAAATTACACTGGACGCACTGGTGAGTTGTTGCTTGTGTTTTCTCTCTGCCCAAGTTAACGCAGCCAGTTGTTTGTGTGAAAGACATGAAGCTGCTCTGGGCTTTTTTCTGCATATTGACATTATCTGACCAGACTCTTTTCAGTAACGCCCAGCGACAGGACTAGGGGCAATGGCACAAACTGCAACACAGGGAGTTCCAACTGAATAGGAGGAAAAACTTCTTTACTTTGAGGGTGGCAGAGCACTAGAACAGGCTGCCCAGAGGGGCTGTGGGGCCCCCTTCTCTGGAGACATTCAAAACCCGCCTGGACCCAATCCTGTGCAACCTGCTCAAGGTGAACCTGCTTTAGCAGGGGGTTGGGCTAGATGATCTCCACAGGTTCCTTCCAGCCCCAACCATTCTGTGATTTAGGAATTTATTCTATTGGCAGCTGAGCCTTTTTGGTAAATCCAGAACAAGAGTAACAAACTCGTGATTAGTTTAGTGTTTCTAGATGTTTTAGCACCATTCTCACTTTCACATAGCTGCAATCTGGAAGTAGGAACAGTGCTCAAGACGTAGAGCAGAAACTCATTTCAAGATTTTCAGTTGATTAAAGCTGAAACCATAGCGAGCGGGACTGGAAAAGACCCATAAATGACAGAAATAAGCACCAAAGACCTACGCCAGAACTTTGCTAACACAGAAAGAGAGAAAATTCTCATCAGAGAAGAATCAGCTTTCAAGCAGGGCAGCGATGGCCACAAGAAAAACTGTTTCAAGGTAGAACTCGATACCGTCATGAATTACGGATTGCATGACATAACAAAAATGCCAACCTCTGCTGCTGTCGTGAGGGTTTGGTCTGCACAGCTACTGGCACTGAACAAAGACTAAAGGAGAAACTGCTCACTGTTCACTGACGGTTTGTTGTGCCCATCGGTACCACATGCATCTCAAGGCTCAGGGTCCTGCTGGTTACCTGAAAGGCTCAGAAAGAATTTCTGATGTCACGGGAGACTGCCACAGCAAGAAACCAGGACACCAGCAAAGCCCTCAGTCTGTTACACTTTTTACTTGTACACTTTAATTTTGTGGTGTTTGAATTTAGGGTACTTCACACATTGTTGGGCTGTGCTTTACCACACATGCTGTGTAGTGAGAGAATCGACGCAATGTTCTCCGAGTCCAGGGAATGGATTTAATGACTATGAGCTCTACTGCCTGGATACATCATCGTGAGACTGGTGAAGCTCCAGACCATGGGAACCAGGGGCATCCCACGGGATAACCCTTGCACACTTATCACAGGGTGCCAGGCTGCCGTAGGTCAGGGCACACTCCCGTTACCGTCACCAGGCACGCCGCTGCCTCGTGGGGCTGCGTTTGGTGATCGCCTTGCCAGCGCCTGCCAACCAACAGCAGAAAGTACCTACAAATGAGGAATCCACCTCTCCCGACAGTTAGTTCCACCGCTAATCTTCCTTCACACACACTGTCAAACACTCTGCCCCATTTCCCACCGGAATTTGCCTGGCTTATGGTTCCTGCAATTCCCTCCCCGCCCAAACTGAACAGCTCTTTGCTCGCCAGCGTTTCCTTCCCAAGAGCAACACTCCAATCAAGGGCTTTTAAATCTTACCCTCTATTTGCCCAAATCTGCACACTGATTAAAGCTGCAAAGATTTAGAGGGACTCGGAGCCAAAAGCCTTCAGCCACGAGGGAGCTCAAATCCAAGCAGACGCTTCTGTCAGGCTCATTTCTGTACAGCACAGAGCGCGCCGTTCCGTGAACTGGGTCAGTGAAATGACGCAGGTAGAAAAAAACCAAATAAAAGCAAAACCACACACGAAAAACCTTCCTCAAAACATTCTGCCACTTACTATCTACAAAGATTTATCAGGGCCAAGTGTGTTGCAGTTGCTCAAAGAAAGGAATCGACGTGGAAAACTGTCAATCCACGCAAAGACATTCAGAGACGTCAAAGTTTCTTATGGGAATATTCCTACAAAAGTTGATTTTCTGGCAGAAAAGATTAATACCTTCTACCTTTTACAACAAAAGGAAAAAAATACTTTCACTAGCACTAAGGCGCATTCAGCCACACAAGAAAATTTCCATGAAAATGTAAGGAAATGTCAGAGGTGGAAAGCACGGAGATGCACCATTTATTTTTTTAAATTCTGAGACAGAACACACCAGAGAAGCTCCTAGTTTCATTATAATGGTCAATTTAACAGGACTCAAAGGAATTTCAGGCAGAATCCAAAACAGATACAACCCTCCCCAGATGCTTACAAGCGATTTAAACACATAGTAAGGTATAAACAAAATTTTTTTTAAAAAAAGAAAACCCCAAACCTCTACCCTCCAACCTTGCCCCTGCCTACCTCCAAAGTTGCTGTTCCTTGGATAAAAGTAGGATATTTCTGTCACTACTGTATTTCAGAAAATGAAGAACTTCTCAATGTGAACCACCTCCCTGGGCTGCGCATTTAACTGTGGAAAGGAGCAAAAGGCAACCTGAATGAATGAAAAGGGAGGAAGGGATTCAAAACAAATCAACAAACTGTTTCTCATCTTTTCCTTGATTCCTCACGCCTCCTCTTTTATGAACATTTTGGTTTTTTATTTCTCCTTCGGTTTTGCTGAAGAGAGCAAGGAGCCCATTAGAGCAGGGGGATTAAGAGAGTTGAAGTAGGATTGAGTAATAAAATTGCTGTTAAATAACAGCAATTACGCAAGGCAGATGGCCCCAGCGAGAGAGCACAGTGTTTCACACGCGCCGGGATGGGAAGCAGAACTGAGCCTGCTCTGCTTTAGAAAGAGCACATCATTTGTGTCTGATTAAATCATACCAATTATGTGATTATTAGAGAAGGGCCACCCTAAGAGGGTTATGACACCGGGGAGATGGAAGCAGGCATTTTGGGGAGGAAAGGCATCAAATGACAAGTTTAGCTCCTGGTTAACCTAGACTGGAAGTTAGCAAAATTCTAAGCGCAATTCACAGTACCAGCTACTCATGTATTCACCTGGGTGCTTGCAAAAGCGGGTTTAATTTTGCTACCATGTGGGAACAGCAGGGGAAAATCTGGTTACTAAACTGAAAACGTTACTAATTAATGGCAGGCACATAATTTCCAACTGTGGCAACTTTTGTAACTGTTAAAGAAGCCAAGTAAGAGAGTTTCTTCCCTGCGTACATGGTAGTGGCTGTAACTTTTTTCCCCCCTGTTAAATACAATTTAGAATCCAGAAGACCAAGGGTTTCTGATTTATTTCTTTTTAATTAGAGGTGGCCAGCCAAGCTCCTCTGGTAAGATCAAAGCAGCAAAATGGATCTACGTTTTTCGTAAGATTAAAAAGAAATGCTGTATAAATGGGAGAGTAAAAAATGTATCAAAAGGAAGTGAGAGGAGCGGAGAAATGACTTCTAGGACCCAAGTGGTAAGGAGGTGAGCCACCCCCACGCAAACTCAAGCAAGAAGATAACCATATATAAATATATATACGTATATACAGACACACACACATATCAAGCCAGCTGAAGTGCACCTTTCAGCTAGTCAAATGGTGCTGGCCAGCTCCCAATTTTTTTTCTGCTTTAGCCAGAAAGCCAATGGTAAATTTACTATATAGTTCATCAATTAAAAATAGAATTATTTTAAATATACATACAGGAAATTTGTTTTCCCTGTGGTACTAACAGAAGAGTAAAGCCCATTTGATTTCAGTGTACTTGCTTCAATTCTCAGATCCTGATATGATGCACCCAACAGCTTGGCAAGCAAACCCCTGTGCATCTTGAAAACAGAAATCCTAAAGACTCCTTCAGAAAAGCAGGGAACCAGCATGGAAAACAGTGATAATTATTATTCAAATTAAATACCACAAATGTCCAGGTCGTGGCACAGTGAGGGACAATGAAGAGTCTGTCCTTACAGCTGGCATCACAGCATAGCATGCAAAGATGTCAGGCCAAAGTCAGCTTTCCACCCAGGCTTTTGTTGATCTGTTTCACAACCAGATTCACCTTCCTTTAACTAGTACAAAAAAATCTGAAATGAAATATTTACTGCAAGATTATATAACATATAGTCTTATGCTCAACCTGAGCTGATGGACACAGATGAAATGGGACGGTTTACTTAAACACTCAAAACCACAGATTAACCTGAGGACTGCAACAACTACAGAACTATTCCCAGCCTACAGATGAATTAAAAATATCCATACTGATGAAACCTTAGAATATAATTTTCTGCCCAAAATATAAAATTTTATTAGATCTCATTAAAGGACATTTTTCCTTTGCGAAGTGTAAATTTAGAAAAACTGAATAGGAAACAAACATGAGAAAGCTTTCAAAAATTGAAGTTACGTAAATTTAGAAAATGGCAAAAAAGTCAAAGGAGACATTTGCTCTTGGAATTAAACTCTGCACGTGAAGTTGTAGATGAGGAAAAAAGGGTTTTCATCCAGTTCCATCCGATTTCTCATACTAAAGAACAAGACTTGATTAAAAATCCCCTGGCACTTTTTGAAAGAGGAGTGTTAACCCCTTGCCCTGGCCAAACTGCACGTGGGCAATCGCATCCCACACCCTTCGGCTCCAGCTTAAGCTCTGCACGACTCCTCTTGCCTCCACTTGCTCCATGGCTTGTTACTCCTATATTTGGGGTATAAAACAACCTCTAAATATGTCGACCCTTGTTTAGCAGAAAAATCAAGTATGTCCGTTTGTACCAGCGCACTAAAAAAAGCACTCTCAGTTTACCCCAGACACCACTCTAACTGAATGACTTTCTTATTCCCAGCTTTATTGAAGGAAATGAGGTTTGACTGTTGAGTACTCATCTAAATCAGCAGAGCTTACAGAAGTGCTTTGGGATTGCAGTGAATGAAAGGAACATTCTTACTGCCGATAATGGGAAACAGTTTTTGTTGAATTACAGTTAGGGCTCTAAATTTTCAGTACTTAGACAATTACGAATTCAGAAGGAATACTGATTGCCAACAGAAGTTTGTGCCACAGTGACTTTGGGCTTTTTTTTTTTTTTTTTAAATACTGGTTTTCTCACTGTATTTTCTAACATGAAACTCCATAGCAGTTCTGTGAGGCAGATGATAAAGTACAGGGCCATCAGAGCATACCCATATGCATGCCAGGGTCTCCATGACAGGGACAAACACTAGAGCAACACTTTGGCCAGCATTCCTCGCTTTATATGTAAACTGTCAATAATGAAATGCCTAAAAATTCAGCTAATGAAGGCATTCCAGTTTATTTGGGTCACAGAAGGGTGCTCATTTTTACAGTTTTGTTTTGCAAGACAAAATATGTAAAACTAACAAGGAATGGAAGAAAGAAAAACAGCAAAGAAATAACCCACATCCTTCACTGTTTTTAAACCAACTTCTAGTACAATCCATCAAACCGTAACAGTTTGATTAGTTTTTACATCGGGACCACAGAAGCCCTTAAGAATTTATGAGATGGATGTTCTTTCAGGTGGGATTCAAGATTAAATGATCTGAAAGGTCATTATAATGGTACCATACCGCCTTGTGCAGCCATAACTGCATGTCAAAAATTTTAGTGCAACACCAAGATTAACGGTGAGGTCCTGGCTACAGTGAACTTAGTATCGAAAATAACCAACGGGGCCAAGTAGGATAACCAGAGGCTCTTCTCCCCCAAAGCCTGCATGCCTAACTAAACATTATTGCACACAACAAAATCAAACCCATGAAAACAGCATTCTGCAGGTCACAAGATGAATTACAAATAAAATATGCAGCTGATCCTAGTCTAACCTTAGACGAAACGTCCCCCTGAAGACTCTTGGTCATATGTTCTCAATCTCTGCCTCTTGAACAAAAGCAACATGAGGAGAAAAAGAACAGTTAAAACCAAGGACGTTAGAAGGTTTGAACCTTGTCATTTTTAAAAGGCAGAGGCTGTGAATAACAGAAGGAGACATAATGAGGATGCATTTCCAGCTGACGTACTGAAAACTGTCAAAAAGTCTTCAAGGGCAGAACTACATCCACGGTGAAACACCACCAACTCACCTGAGCAGAACACCACGCAAAGCCTGCAGTACCCCTGCAAGATTTTCATTCCTTGAGTTATCTCATAATACTTTTAGGATTTCTTAATGTTATGTTGATACATTACTGTTACAATACTCTCTGCACGAACACGCTCTTCACATTTGCACAGAATCTCAGACTCTTCACAGTCACAAGCATTTCCTAGAAGCGAATTCATTCCTGAAAATCACTCTTCTCAGGAATGACTGACTTGTACATTACACACCCTGAGATGTCTAGAGAACACATAAAACATTCCTGAAGACATTTCCTCCCTGGACAAGGATGGAAATCCTCCAAGGACACAAAATCTACAGAAAGGGAACAGGGACAAGGATTACTCACAGGAATACCTGGCTCAATGTTGAAGTCTCTTTTCTCTGAAATATAAACATAGTGTGACACAGCTTAGATCAATGTAAACGTTGATGTCACACTGAGAAACATTCAAATCTTGAGGAACAGCAGTCTTAACATCTGAATGCAGTGGAGGATCTTACTAAGCTGTGCTCCTTACCTACTTCAATTGATTTGTACACTCTCCATTCCACACCGGTGAAGTAGATTTCATTCTCTTGAAATCTAGTGAATGCTACTTCACTGCTTGATACGCCTTTACGTTCACTTTTAGCATGCAGCAGGCTAGCGGCTAAAGGAAACCTCTCCTGAACTCAATTTCATCTTGTACCTGAGCTGAAAAACGCAAAGAACAGAATTCTTAATTGCACCATAAAACAGAGACAGATACCCTACAGTTTAAACGCACGTTGTGTTCCGCTCAAAAGCAGAAGATGCCCAGGACACAGAAGGAAAGCTGGGTAAGAGTAAAATTTTCTGAAGATGACAAGAAAGCTGCTGTGGCCAATATGAATATAGCAAGACAGTGGTATGTGGTAGCACGCAGCGGCTTTGCCATCTCAGCTTTCTCACTGTCATTTCCAAGTGATAAATTATTATTAAACAGCCACGCTAAAATGTACAGGCCTCGCTTTATTTTTAGGCTTCTGTTTGGATGCCAAGCTCTTCAAACATCACCCAGTCTGAGAAACACTATTAAAAAAAGAAACTGAAGAGTAGCCAAATTCTTGGCCTGTTGCAAACATTGTATTCAATAAGCTGTGGTTCAGTTTGCATTGTACTTGTGCGTCAAGAAATAGCCTAAAGAGAAGTAGGAATTTACATAAAGTATAATACTTACCAGGGACAACATTCCCAGAAACTGGGTGTGCTTAACCCCTTCTTTCATTTAAAAAAAAAAAAAGAGTTATCTTGAATTCATCCATCTAGAACGTGCGGCTGTGTCTCATTCATTAACACATCAAATGCATTATGAGCCCTATGAGCCCTATATTGACAATAACCATTTAGCAAGTCACCTGAAAAACAAATACAAACCAATGCCTCCCCCAGTGAACCCTCTCTTTTTCTAAAACGTGCACATAAAGATAATCAGGTTATAGCAAACTTATCCTTTCCACTGAAACTCAGCAAATATGAAAATGTAGCTTTCTTGAAACAGGTATCAAATGTCCCATAAGTTTCAGTGGCGAGAGGATTTCACCTTGCTGTTGCTAACAAGATAGGTATCATGCTTTTGCAGCCCAGCTTTTTATGGATGAATCCCAAACTGAGGTACTGCCACAAACAGCTGGACAAAGGAGGCAGGAGGAAGTAGAAGGGAAACAGCTCAGAAGAATTGTTCACATTTAAAAAAAAAAAAAGAATCATAAATTCATTGTACAAAATAGGATTTGCAGACTCAAAAGCTTAACTATCACATATTTCTTGCAATGGAAATTTAATTACATGATCTAAGATTGATATCTTCCTTATAGACTTAATCTTACTTCTCAGTTTGACAGCAGAGCTTGCCAGATAGCATCTGTCTTCAAATACTGCAGAACTACTCTCTCACAGCACAGTCCAGTCAAACCATATTCATTCCTAAGGCAGAGAGCAACTTAGAGCTGCGCTATTCATAAATACACATTTATTTCTCATTAGAAATGCATAATTACAGCATTTAAAAGCATTTTCCCCTAGAAAAGTAGTTAAGCAACAGTACAAACAAAATTGTTAGTCTTCTGCAAATACAGTTTTCATTACACTGAACAGAAAACACCAGCAAAAGGCTAATACTTGCAGTTATGGGATTTTCCTTTTTTTAAATATTTTCCATTTTTGTTATAAACACCATAGCAAATAAAAAAAAGCTGTTTAAACAGTGAAAAATATTTGAGCTCTTGATCTTCTATATGTGGTAAAGCAAGTATTGCAAAGCAGCAATACACTTCCTAAGATATCTGCAGACATTCAAATGGCATATTTCACAGAAGAAATGAACAGGATGAAACATTAATTTAGTCTCACAGTTTTGATTCATTACATTTTTTTCTCTTTAAGTGTACCTAAGGGCTGGCCATTTATTTTTTCTGAAGGCCAGATCCTCAACTGATGCAGTGATGTAGCTCCAGCTTAAGTAACTGGGTCCTGATTTATCCCAGATGAGGACAACCAGATCATCAGAACTTTGCTATTTGCAGGAGATGTTCGAGGTGTCACTATTAGTCTAACAGGCACTTCCCTTCTCCTGTTGTCGCACGAAGACTACAGCACTTAACTTCTGACTGTGGTTCGCTGACATCTTGGTTGACCCAGCTTTTCACAATTCTCTTATTGAATTTGGATCGCTCCGTGTTCTATTTGCATTTCTGGCTGGATTGCTGATTGAAGGGTATCACTGCCCTGCAAAAGGAAACATGAAATCAGTAAATCGATGCAAAAGTGCTTTCCACTGCTGTAGCCAAGGGAATGTGAACATATCATACTAATATACAGTTCTTGTATAAACCAGTGCAAAATCTGCGTGGACACCAGCTCTATAACAGAGTCAAAATGGGAATACACTCACAAAGGCACCAAAAATAACCCAAAGAGTCCACATGAAGACTAAGTAGACTAATGCCCTTCAGGCTGGAAAGAGAAGGCTGAAATAATGAAATCATGATAAGGATCTAGAAGATCATGAGTGGCACAAAAAGAGCAAATAGACAACAATTGTTCCCTCTCTCTTCCCAAAAAAAAGAACCAGCCCTAAAAAGAAACAAAATAAAACGCATGTTCGGCAGAACACACGCCGAAGCTGCAGAAGGACTTGTCCCAGCACAACGTACATACTGACAGCTCGGGGGTACAGAGCTGAGCCGTGTTACGGAAGGAAACTCCACCAAGGGTGACCATAGAAAAGAAAGCAGAAAGTCCCAGAGTGACAGAACTATTGTAGGTATGAGGAGTAAAATGACCTGTGTGCCCTGTGCTTGGGATTTCCCCAGCTGATGCAGGACACAGTCTAAAACTGCTGACTTGACCTACTGCAGTCTTTCTCTATTTTGTGTAAAATGAGAATAGCACTACTACAGTGAACTTTTTTCTCAAATATAATTCTTCCTACAGGCCTGATTCTATTCACTGTCCAAGCAAAGAGTCCTCCATGTAAGAATTTGAAGTAAACACAATTGACTTAAGCTGTCAAAGGAAGTCACTTTAAAAATTAAATTACTGCCTACCAGTAGCCTATGCTGTGAAAGGATAATCCCATAGCAAGCTGTCTTTTTAGCCAAGTTAGTTGGAGTAAGGAAAGCTAGATTATGAAACAAACTCCGTCTTTAGAGCTATAAGATGAATAGCATGTAAGAACAGCTGTATTGGCTTGGATAAAGTCCATCACACCCAATAAGCCTTCCCCTGATAGCAGCCAATGTCACAAGCATAGATAAACTACAAGAAAAGGGCAAGCGTTTAATGGTATTTTCCTGTACACTCCCACAGATTCCAGAGATCTGCCCTTGATGGATTTTCCCTCCATAAATACATCTAATAGATGCTTTATGTAACACCCTGGATACAGAATTATTTCTGTGGCAGTACTTCTGTTATGAAAAAGTTTACTTGAAGCCCTGCTTTACACTCTTTGCCTAGCATCTGCAAGATGATCCACAAAGACACAAGGGTGGAAACTCAACCGGATTTCCCATCCTTTACATTTTACTATACAGTCACAACTGATTTATTCGAATGGAAGTACTTGGAGGTTCAAAATCATAAAGCATGGCTCCTAAAATAAGGTTTTGTCAAATTACTTCTCTTCATCTCTCTGCCTTGTTGCCAGTGACTGCACACAGCTACAAGATTTTTTTCCTGTTCAACTTTATAGGTAATTTGGTGTTTACTTAAATGTTCAATAAATTAGTGCCAAAGTGGTGAATAATTCTATCAGATTGCTAAATCTGATAGCAGGTAAGGGACCACCGAAGTTTTCTTTCTCATTAGAGGAAAACTGTATTGAATTATCAAAGAATAGCAACAACAGCAGTACTGAGTATTTATCCAAGATTCAGAGCAGAAGTAGAAGAGTGCCCAACTGGATTAGAAGCACACTTTAGACCTGGAATTATGTTTTTTTCCAAATCTAACAGCGTTTACCACCAGCATATGAATTTGAGCACAGAATTAATCCAAATATTCTTTGTCATCAGCACATTCTGTACTTCTGAATTTTGCAAGCTGCTCTAAGAATGCTATTGAGACACGGAAACAAGCCAACTAAACCTCAATCTCCAAAATGCATCTGATTTCAAACCATGCCTCCTCCCTCGGTACAAGAATTTGCAATTTTATGCCAGCAAAACACTGTTCATATATTAAGTTTATGTTTATCTATGTGGTTTAGAGTCACTACAGAACTGTCAGAATCCTAACTATTAATACTTCTGTCTACAGCTAATCTGCAAATACAAAATCGTGCTTGAATACATTGAGAATACTAAAGTGGATATTGCTGTCTGCTTCAGCTGATGTCACAGAAGGGATTCATTTTAAACAGCCTCACCCCTACCTTCAGCTCTGCGTGTGCGATTGCTTTCAAAGGCGTGGCTTTCAAGAGTAACGGTAAGAAAACTGGTACTGTGTTTTCAGACATAAAATAAATTCACACTTGTGACGTTTGAAACACGGAATTTGTGTAGGGCACAGCATCCAACCCAGGTGGATAATAAACTCCACTTTTTATAAGCTTTGATTGATAAATAGATACAAAATCACTGAGAACATCTCAGTACCCTGACAAAAAGCCATAGAAAACAGATTAAAGTGTCACTACAGCCTCACTGAGAGGGTTTTCCCTTCAGATAAGATTCTTCCTTTCAGATAACAGATCTTTCTAAGATCACGCAGGACTATTCCATAACTTTAGCCAAAAAAAGCTATTGAACTATCCATATAACTCAGAGTAATGTAAATACCAAGTTGGTTTCTCCAATTCATTAACAGATCCTTAGTTTTCAGTTTGTGTAAACTGAGGAAATATTTATGGCAAACTTATTTCTAGTCTTGTCTGTTTTTCCTTTCATACTCTTCTTATTTCACATTCCTTTTCTGCTTCTCTTCAGCTTTGTATAAATCTCTGTGGTTAACCACAATATTAAAACCTAACATGGTGCAAAGTGTCCCTGAAGAGAAAAGGAACTCCTCTGGTGGCTGCCAGTTGTGTGGGAGATGGATGCCGATGTTTCTAACTGCGCTCCCTTACCCCCTGCCCTACACAAGGTGCTAGCCGGGAAGGGAGGACAGGCACGAGGAACAGACCCAGGAGAAAGTCTGAGAGAGGTAAATTTGAGAATTTCCCAGTTCTGGGGTGAGGACAGCAGCATGAGAAACATCTCTCCCTACCTGATGCCTATATGCTTTATTAATTGCATGGGACCCACAGTGCTTGAGGATTTGAAAGAAATAGGCACAATTCCCTGTAGCCACGCTCTAATTGTTAGGTGTACTATTACAAGTGACTATAAATAAAATATTGAGGAGGTTAGTGCAGAGACAAATCTGGAAAAGAGGGAAAAATGACTATTAAGGGCTCATCTACACAGGAAGACCAGCGTACAGACAACTGGAACGTAGCCTTGCAGCACAGCACACCTGCACACCACGTAGTCCAATGCTTTTTGCTGGGAAGCATGATTTTCCCGAAAAGTGCTTTGTAGCCTCCAGGTGGGGAGCAAGTGTGGACCGGAGCAACTAAGAGAGTTTAGAGTTCTGGCTTTCCCACCGGCACCAGCCAGAGCAGGCGGCACTTCAACATCCAACACGGCCCCGTCTTTTATCCGAGGCCCCCTCTGCCGCTGGGATAACTAACGTGCTCTAACTTCATATATCGATTTGATCTGCAGATTGCCTTGCCCGTGGAAGCAGCACTAAGCACCTGAGTTTCACGCACGCAAAGTCTGGACATGATTCCCTTGATTCCTTATGCAATCTCCTGCCTCCCCCCCTGCAAGGAGACTCAATATCCAAATATTTGTAGCCAGATCAGAATTCTCTACAAAACTGGGTATGTATCAGACAAAAATCCCCTCTCATATTGGCTGCTAAGGATACCACTATATTTTGGCTAGCAAGTAACAGCCTATTTTTCACAATCACTTGGCATTCTCTAGAGGAGAAGCCCACCAAGTGGGGTTCACAGAAGAATGTGCAAACCATCTTCAGAAACATTTCTTACAACTGTTTTAAGTCAGCATTCTTGCATTCTTGTGCTGTCACCAGTCACAGCTTCAAGCTGATGAGAAACTTTTTCTACAGTCAGATACATGACTGTTCAAACTGATTACAAAAGGAAAAAAAAAAAGGAAAAAAAAAAAAAAAGATTATTCCTCCACTGTAACTGAGAGGATCAAGTGTTCACTTACAATTGCTAACATTGTGACTTCTGCGGGAAATCCAGCCCGTTGATCAAAATAGCTGGAAAACTGCTGTCAGAAAGGGAATAACATTTTGAAGAGAAACCTCAGTCTGAAAAATACTTCTTGGATAGATTCTGAGCCAGTTTTTGCCCTGTCCTTTAACGTGGCTCTCAGCCTTTAAGGACGCAGAAAAACAATGACGACCAAAATAACTATTCTCTAGAGGCATTGAGCAAGAACATAGAAGCAGGAATAGTCAAAGACCATTTATACCTTTAACAAAATGATGTTTCTTATTATAGATTTTTTTTTTTTTTAGACTGTTTGGAAAAAGGATCATAAACTCATTGGAACTGCAGTATTCATGGCTAGATATATAGTTCATCTGACAGATGTTTCAATCCAGTTAAGCACATTCAAATGGCAAAAAGATATGTATACATACTTGATTAGTCGCAGAGTGGTCTGTCACTGGTGTCAGCTGCACATATTGGACTTGGATGTCACTCCCTTGGAGCGGAGATCCATCAACACCCCCTGATGCAGGCTCAGCAGAAGCAACAGCTATCAGCTGAGCGCCCTGCAACACCTGCAGGGAGAGCAACAGAGAAAGCAGCTTGTAAACAACCACAATCAGAAATGCATTATGAACCATCTAACTTAAAACAGATGCAAAACCAAAGACCATTAAAAAGAAACACAAGAAAACTTGTCTATCACTAACAGTTGCTTCAAATCATGTGGGTTTCCAAGAGGACATGGTACACATATGGAAAGATTCCCATACTAGATGCTTGCCGCATTTTGCCGTATGAGATTCATAATTCTGTTAATGATTATTGCAAAGGCTAAGTGGGACAGCGCGCAGGTTACACTAAGAGTGTGATAATGTCAATAGCACATAACAATATCACTGAGTAATGCTTTTACTGTTACATAAACTGACACAGATCCAAGATACTCCTCCTCGCACCCAAAGGCATTCAACTTTTGACAATTTATTACAGTCATGTTTATATTCCTATTGCATATAAAGGTGTAGATTTAAGAATTACTAATTAATTTAAGAATTGCTAATTAATGCTGACTCTGAACACATCTGCATTTAACTGGTGAAGACTGTAAGTCCTCTCCAGGCTTCAAAAACCAAAGAGCAGTTGATTCTAAAAGTGCTTGCTTAAAAATATTCTTGTGATTAGACTAATTTTAATTTACTTCCTGAAACACATCAGAATAAAACACATTTGTAAACAATGACAAGTCACCAATCTCATTTTTTAAATTCAGCTCAAACATACATATTCAGTTTTACTTCCTATATGCCACGAATGATGTATTTTTTAAATATGGTACTTGAACCGCAGCAAACAAAAGACATCTTTCAAATGAAGAGAGGACAAAGAACAAAAATAACATTCTTAACAAAGGTTTTTCTTAACAAAGTATGATTTCTCAGCTGATCTGCGGGTGGGTGGCCATGAAGGAGTGGGTAGGCTAGAATTTCTCTAGAGAGTGTGGGAGGCAAAGAGAGATGACCTCCATAAATGACCTTAAGGGGTGTTGTCAGGATTTTATAGGGATCTTGGGTGTTCTGAGATACCGTCAACATCAAACTGCAGAAGGATGCTACATTTTGTTTTTACAGAAGTAAGCAAAATTCTCTCGTGCTAGGGTATTTGTTTTGGAACTATACAATACATACTGTCGGAACCACATCACAGTCTGTCCTATTGATTACCTGCAAGTCTTAAATGTATTTTTTCTCATTTATTTCCGAACTACAAACTTCAGAATGACTGTGAGCAACTGAACAAGCCCATTATTCTCACATACAGTTTTACAACAAAGAAGCCTAAAACTTATAACACTATCAGCTTCCCTCTTTTATTGTATGTTCTCAACTGCACACCTTCCAGTGCACTTCAGAACTCCCTTTTATAGCAAACAGTGTGGAGAAGACCAAGTAACTCTGTTATGTGTTTTAACCAACCTATTAGATTCCTAGTGATAACCTACCTTTACCATCCTGCCTACAAAAAAAAACCCCAAAACACCAACCCAAACCCCAACAGTACTTGCATAAAATACTTTTCACCGTCAAATTACACTTCCCTATTGGTTTCATGTAAATGGTTACGTGCTCTTCCTATTGTGTCTTCCTGCTGGATAAACTATTTGTAATTCATCTTTCTTTCACAAAGAAGTGGGAAGCATTTTGTAAGTATGTAATGATGAAGTTGAGCTAGTTTTCACAGAGGTAAAATGGACAACGTGCCAACATCAGCAGGGGTTGACAAACCCAGGTATTTATGAATTTCCATTGCCAAGGTCACATAGTGATTGCTGTGGCTCCGCTCCCCCCAGCTAGCCAGATTAAAACCAATTTAGTTAAGCTTAGCTGTGCTCCAAACTATAGCAGTGATAGCTGCACACACTGCGCTTGCTTTCCAGTTGTATAGGTTGAAAAAATCAGATTGATAACTGGAGAGATAAGACATCAAACATTGTAAACATTGCACTTGGTGTAGGTTTTCCTTCTTTGTCATGTCCTGGTTGTGCAGATCCCGAGTACTACAGGTTTCAGTATTCACTACTGGAAGGTGCGTGGCCAAGCAAGGCAGATTCACTTCCACTAGCATCATGCCAAACTAACTGGGATTTGCAAACCAGGTGATTGGCTCGACACTGAATGTTGCACTGGTATGTTTATTCTCTACCAATTGCCAGCTTTGTATTTTTCCCTATAGTTAGAAAATATGTTAGGATGCTTAGAAGCCAGGAAAAGGCCACTTTTCAAAACTAAGAACCATTTTGCTTCTTTAGGATTCTCTTATCCATTCATCCATCCTGCACAGTCTACTTAATATGTGTTTAAAATCACTTTGGGGGAAGAAAAAAAAAAAAAAAGGAAAAAGTATCTGGATTTTGAAAATTAAAAGAACAATCTAATGCTGAAAAAGATTTCTTAATGTTTTCCACTTAATATATGCTAACATTAATAGCTGTCTTAGATTTCATTAAATACTGCCTAGTTTGTTGTGGCATAACTGGCTATATAATCAGTCACTGTACAAATGAGAATAAAAGCAAGAACAGGGAAAAGATCCCAGTCTTAAATTAAACCATCTGACTGAACTTCAAATGAAGGAATGAGCAACAAGCTGCTCTTATTATCTGCAGAGTTTATATACAGCACTCTGAACAAAATTACTGTTTTGCGATTTCTATTTGAATTACCGTACAGCTTCTGAAATTAAGATACAAATGGATGAGAGCAGAAGGGGAGAATTGCCATCTTTACCCCTCTTTTTTTTAGTTTTAATTTTTTTAAAGGGATTTGGAAAAAAAGCTGTTTCTGTAGTCTCAATAGCATAGTACCTCATGATTAATCTGCTAAACCAAAGAGAGCATCAACCCAGACTCAGGCTCAGCCTGGAACATTTGATCCCACTTTGTATGTCTGAGCACCTCTGTCAAATGTGACACGATCATAACCTGCAGCTTACTAAAGATAGCGCTTACCTAATCACACTGTATTCATAACACAATTTATCATGATCTCAGGCATATCCAGATAGGAAAAGCTAACGGAACTGACATTAAAAAGAACAATAAATTACATTTTCTCTACGCATTACTGGCGATTATGATAAATTTATGATGTTTCTGTCTTAGCTTAAAAATACGCTAAAAGTTTGTTATGCTGAAGAACTGTGATTGATGTCACCCTTTCTGCATCTCACAACCAGCACTACTGATAAATGTTTTGTTCAGAAAAAGCCCAACCTGGGCAACTAGAGTGGCAAGTTTCGTTATGGTCCTTGGATTCTGCTTGTATTTGAAAAACCTTTCCGTTCCATGGTATTCACAATGCCTTGTAAAAACAGATATCCCCATTTCCTTTAACAGAGGGGAGAAAGGTCCCAGGGGAAGAAATTATCTCAAAATACATGCTGGTAGAAAGACAGACAGATACAAACAAACATAATAAAGGACAGAGTCCATGGAGTGGATTCAAGTGGATTGAACAGGCTCTCTAATCAGTATAACCATGCTTCCCCAGATAAAAACAGGATTTAACTTCAGCCCTATAATTTCGACCAGCTTCGCCTAATAGTTTTGTTCTGTTCATGTCATAAGTTTTATATGAAACTATAGCGAGGCTGCAAAAATGAAAGACATAAAGGGATCAACATCTTTACGCAACGCGGAATTTGTGGAGGAGCTGCGTAGCAGAGCCTTTCACAAATGGGGCAGGTACAAGTATATGGCTTTTCTTTGGCTGCTCACTTGACTTCCAAACCAACACTAACGTTGTAATTCTTACCTGCCCTTGACCTTAAAATAAAGGAATTGTACCAAAAAAACAAACAACCCACCCTGAAAATGAACTTCTCTTCCCAATTCCATGGGGCTTCTCCAATATCCTGCCTTACTGGTCCAAAAGAGGTAGCAGAACACAGTTAAACTGAAAATAGTAAACTTCACTCCTAACAAAACGGATTAATTCGTGCTCTTAACAGACACACACACACACACAGAACAAGAAGCTTGAAGTCACCCTTCCCTTTCACTTAGGCACAAAAGCACGGAAGTATCTGACATGGAGTGTTGCTCAAGCTAACGCAGGCTACCAAGAGTTCAAGACTGAAAATTATCCTAAAAAAGAGTGCCTTTAAAATGAACAAGCAGAACAAGAAGTGTTTTCTTTGTTAGTAGAGTATTTAGAAAAAGTACATTTGGCCATCTATTATTGCTTGCTGTCAGCAGCAAAATTTGTCTTGACAGTGACAAGACCTTTAGCTCTCACGGAGCCAGAGCCCACTCTTTACGTTGCACAATTATTTCCACTGCAAGCATAAGCAATTGCACAGCTGGAACAGAGCAGCTCGCGAAATTCTTCTGTTCTTTCAAAGCTTGCAGTTACAACCACAGATACATGCTTTTCCCCAAATATAAAACCTAGCGAAAAACATTTATCAAGACAAATCAGAACACTTTGGGAAACGTCTGTAAGATACTTTCAAATATCTTACGAGATGTAAGCCTTTGAGAACATTTGGAAGCTACCAATGCTCTCAAGCACATTTTGTGACCTGGCTCAGTCTCTGCAAGCCTTCACGTCCCAACCCTTACTGCCTCAAAGATTACCACATTGCACGGTGACCCTGGTGAAGACAACTTGCCTAAATTAAAAAGCAAGCATGAAAGAGCCCCTTCTCTCACTATTCCCATTGCCTGACAGAATAAGAAAATGTTCCCTAACACCTTCAGACAGAAATATAAATGCATTTCTATTAGTTTTGATTTTAAATGGTGCTAGAAATACCAGAAGGAAAAGTATTTTGTTCGGATGTTTAAAATGAAGTGTGAACTCCTGGCATTGTTCGTGAATACAGAACCACAGTCTCTTTCACCAAACATTTATTTTCCTGAAAGCTCTCTAAGCTTTCAGTGAGACATACAAGAGCTGACAGATTTGATAAAACGAGCTAAGGGACAGACAGCTCCCTCCTACCCACTCGAAGCATATTGTGCCCATACGTACGTTCGCTGTCCCTCCTCACAGCAGCATTAACACAAACCCAGGCTTCCTCATCGGAATTGCAGCAGGAGCACAGACCCTTGCAGTGGTACCTCACTGACCTCAATCTTTGCCTTTCTCTTTGGGTTTTTTCCCTCCCCTCTCCCCCTTTTCTCCTCTATCATTCTCTCTTCAAAGTCTTGATGATTTGGGACATGCAAGCTATTGAGCCTGAAGGTCCTGGATTTCTGCTTTTCGTCCCTTCTTCAGTGAGATGCTTGCCATATAAAACATAATAATAAAATTAGTATTAATAATGAAAACCAGCTACTTTCTCTGCTCCCTTCCTTTCCATTTAAAGACCATTTTAGCCCATAACTAATAGTTCCCATTTAACATTCAACTGCCAGGGCAGGAAATAAAATTTTTTAAAAAAAGATTAAAATGTAATAGGTTTTCCTTCAGTTTCTTCCAAAATTATTCAAGCATAGTTTCCAGCCATAGTTCAATTCATATCACATCCTCAGCTGATTTTACTTATCATTGAGAATGATTCTTCTAGAAGCCCATAACTTAAAATACTTCTCTAGACCCCACTCTTCAAAAATAGGTAACTGTTTTGGGATAGCTGAAGTTTGTTTACCAAAAAAGCCCATTCCTCAGTCTGGTCCTTGCCAGATTGAGCCTTCTAAAACACATTCTTGCTACTGCTGTTGTGAGCCTTTTTTATTAATCTAGGCAAGCACATATGTTTGCCTACCTATAAAAAGCTCAAAAACAAGACACATTGGCATTTTGGTGTCTTTTTTCCATCATTTCTTCCCATTTCTAACACAGGAATGCAATAAAAGATGACGTTTCTTAAAAAAAATGAGGTTTTGAATCACTGAAAGAGTGGTTGTTTATAGAAGGTTCACATCTGAAAATCCTGTAACACTTACAGCCAGCAAATAACCATTTCAGCAAATGTTGCACAAAAGAAATGAATTATGCATAGGAAAAAGGAAAGATCTCAGTGGCATAGGAAAAAGGAAAGATCTCAGTGACATATTCTAGCTAAAACATTGGCAAAACCAACAGTTTGGGCCCAAAAATGTGAGGATGGTTTTGGGTTTACATGATTCCTAGAAAACAAAAAATTAAGAAAATGCCTGCCCATCATCTTCCTACACCGTCATTCATCGTTGATAGCAAAACTACATGAATATATTGAAATAGCAAAAACAGCTCCTTCAAATGATAAGAAGCTCTTCTGATAAACATGTTCACTAAAAAAAAAGATAACTCCCTCTAGCTGGTTCTTTTCCGTCTCAAAGCTTTCTTCATGGAGCCATAAGACTAAAAACATCCACTGTATTTAGTGCCAACAAAACACTCATTTAGTGGATTTACAGGCTTAGAGATGAGTTTACCTGGGGCAACTAGACTCTGTATTTAGGTGCAGAACTCAAAACGTTTTAGTATCAGAAATTAATGAGTTCCTTGAAACCATCAGAGGCTTAGACTAATCAAGGTCTCCGTCACCTTGGCATTTACTGAGGAATCTGGAACAGACAATGCAGAATGCCAAAGGAATGCAGCCATATGGAAGAAACCAAGATCTTCCATAAGATTGCCTTTTGTAGTTTTTCATTTCACTTGATGAAGCAGAGCAAGACCCAACACTAGCAAACAAGTCCAGTATGGAGGATACTAAAATACGAAGGAAAATCAGCAAGGTGATCTACTTTACACCCATTCTTCTTCAAGCTATTGGTTCAATTTAACCAAGGTCAACTGTATTGAAAAGTTCATATCTGATGGTGGCGGATACAAAGCCAGCTTGATAATTTTACTATCCAGTTCCAATAAAATTAAAGTGTTAATGTGCCAAAAAGGAGTGGCAGCAAAGGATGGACTGACCTAACTGTTCTTGAAGAAGCAGCTGTCGGCACGGTAAGATCAAGCAGTATTCAATGAAAACCACGGTGACCCTTGTGCTATATTTAATCTGTCCCACGTATATGAAGTAAGAATGCATATAGTCTGATGATGTGTAATCTTTGTGGAGAAATAAAATTCACATTCAACCTGTATTTCTTCAGACCAAATACTGAGCTGACAATATGGACCAAGGATCACTACACACTGCTGCATACTTTCTGTGCTGTATTTAAAATCGAGCAATAAGCATTTTGCTAGAATTACAGGACAGTTTTACGGACTAAGTTTTATCTTCCAAACTTTTCAAAACATGAACAGCAATAAAAGAACTGGAAGTTCCTCTCCCAAGAAGATAAGGAAGACAGATGGCTCACAGTGTTGCAGACAAAATAATGCAGCTTTTCTCTCCCAGTAATTAGTGATGAGAAGCATACCGAGGTGCGAGTAAGCACATGGCAGACATAACCCATCCTTCAGGATCCATTATTGGCCACCCTTTCTTAAGCAGAAACCTCCAAAACACAAGGCCTCTCTTCCTTCTAAGGTGCATATTTACAGCTGCTGTATGTCCGACGTCAAACTACTAAGATCATGCTAAAATCAAGCAAAAAGGAAAAATACATACCACTCACGTTTTTTCCACAATAATTACATATAATAATTTTTTGTTTTTCAAGCTGAACTTGTTCTGATTATCATTTCATTATTACCAGCACAACCACAAGAGAAAAAACCCTCCAGGCCATAATGTGTACTCCAGTAACGTGTTTCATATCCAGCCACCAGAGAGCTTCCAGTAATTCACAGGTTTTTCTATTTTACTCTTACAAAAGGCTAATCATTGTCTAGTTTGTCTTACATGGCATAAATTAAAGACCCCTACACAAAGCAATTTCCACTAAAACCACAGCTGCTTTTTGAAGTAGAACATCTCTTTTAGAGGTCATCCCATCTTTATTTTAAATACTTCAGCTGACAGAATAGCATGGAGCATCTAACATACTGCCCCATCTTCGATATCTTCTCATTGCTCCCTGCATGAAAAGCTTTGGGAGGTGAAAAGAGTGTATTTTATTCTGTCAAGCAGGCCACCAAACCTTCACCAGTATAATAAAATAATTCTGAAATAATTATTTATTTATTCTTAGAAAAATACATTACTTTGCATCTAGCTTTATTAAAAGGAAAGTTAAGTCAATCATATCTAGTAATCTAGGTCAGAGTGTGAAAGTGACCTGTTACTTTCATTACTTAGCATTTAATTATACATCACTAATCATTCATTTTCTTTCATATCTTTGATTTAAATACTGAATAGCATTAGTCAAAGATATTTGTGGGAAAACACCAAAAAATAAAAATTGGAAGGCCTAAAATTACTTTTTGCAATATATCAACTAAATTCTTTTGAATAAAGTTCACACTGGCTTCAATCATTTGCTATAGGGCTACATTTTCAAATGATTGGAACAGCGCATTGAAAATAGAAAGCAAATCAGTATGCTGTCAATCAAGCTCATAAAAATGAGCCCGATTTTAATAAGCTAATGCTGATACACATTAGGTACGCTAATGTTCTAATTCTTTACTAATTACCTTCTAAACACTTCCTCTAAACAGAGCATATTTATTGAATTAAAATCACACTCTTTGGAATGTCTGTGCCCAGATAGGTCACATCAAAACATAAAAGCACTGGTGCCCAAGAAAAGATTCAGCTATAAGTCCCCTTGAGCAAGGTACCAGGTATGGACCAGGCTATGGAGAGAAGAAAAGAGAAAAAATAAGGGTGCTGAGAGACCCAGCAGCAATGAAGCAGCTACCGAAGGCTGATTCCCTGAATCACGTATCCTGTTAGCAGCTTCCATCACCCAAACCCACACGGCTCCACTCACCTATCCTCAAATACTGCAGTGCTGTACGATAAGGGTTTTGCGGCAAATTACACAGCAAGAGCTTTGGTAACGTTAAGGTCATATATTCCCGTTAATGTCCCAATAAGTTTCTCTTAAAATAAAAGTATGTTTGATCTAAGGGAACTGAAAGCAATATAAAAAGGATCCACTGCTCTTAAAGATTAGAGTATCATTCTGAAGTCAACGATCTAGTTCATAAAGTGTTACTTGGAGTCCTTTCCCTACTCCAACAACAACTTGTACCTAAATTTGCTATTTATTTCTTACATAAAGTGTGCCAATACAAAAATAAATTCAGCATATATAAAAGTCTAATATATAGCAGTTCAGAGAGAGAGGAACTCTCCCTGCTGTGCATTACTAAGTGTGCTGAATTGAACCATGCAAAATGTGACCTTAAATCTGTCAAAACTTCATTAACTAACACCCCTACAGAGTCATATAACCGAGAGCACCTCCTTTAAATTCCCCAAACTAACAGGCATGAAAAGTGAAACTGATTTCAGCTCTGCTAAGTGTGGAAAAATGAAAAGAATAATTCCAGAGTACATTTTTATCAGTGGCATTATTTCCTTGCATAACAAATAATAAACCACTTCATCTGCTTTTACTTTGAGTATATACCGCAGCACAGCTCTGCTCTGTAATGCCTACTCTGAGATTCCCTTAACGCGCCTTGACAAAACCTGGAGAAATGCATGAACACAAACTGCAGCTATTGTGGTTACTTAAACAAACTTCACAAAAACGTCCATCTTCCTGGCTGCTGCGGCTGGACGGAGCTAGATAAGTGATGGCAAATTGTGGCTTAGTGTATTTAAACAATCTGCATCCTCCAAAGCTCTTTCATGACGCACCACCTTGCTTCCGAGAGCTCTGTTTCAGCGAGCCCCAAAAGCGCGCGAGGCTCAGCGAGCCCCAGGAGCAAGACTCCGCCTCTGGAGACTAACTCAATGCAGTAAAGCCACCAATATTTTCCAGCACTGTGGTTTTACGGAGAGTGGCTGCCATCGGTGAAACGCTGTCATAGGCCCTGAGCAAAGAAAAATGAGATGCACAGCGCTGCGTGAAGTTCTGAAAGGGAAAGCGTGGCAGAAATTCATGATCTTTGTTAACGTTTGACGTGTGGAATAGTAACTTTACAACCTTGGAGGGTTATAAAAGAGGTATGTTTATTCAGCGCCGGGCGCACATGGGATCGTTCCCAAAGATGTGCGCACCGTGTATGGTTCCTTTCTGTGTTTATA
>JAVJGI010000036.1:21003898-21064082 GCA_035590275.1 Ibycter americanus | reverse complement strand
GGGAATATATATATATATATATATACATATAACTAAGCATTTCAGCTCAGCCTTCTGTTACAGCTTGCAAAATCTTTTGAGTTAATTCAACCTAAGAACAGTAAATAACATTCAAATCCACACAATTGCGACATTTTGTGATTAAATGGCTTACTGTTCACAGTAAGTACGGTACAAATGACGGAACTGCTTCCAAAAGGAAGATTTTTCAAGAGTGGACAATTAAATCTCTCTATGATAATTCACTATTTTGAGCCATACTAAAGAAGCCTTTGGCTTGAATGTCTTTTTTCCAACAGAATGTTATTTTTGGGTTTTATTCAGCATACAACTGAGTGCTATTAAGAAATGGCTGGATAGTTCAGAGAAAAATACTACAGTGTCAAAGAAACCTTACTAAACTGTAGCTGCCGAGTGCAAAAGCTCAAGAAACAAGTCATACATGAGTGACCCAGACTCCCTCCAACTGACCAGCACTGACAAAGGTTATTCAAGTGAATAATAAATGGTGACTCACACAGCATCTGGTTGGTGGGAAATTTTTTGTTGTGACATAACGTAGCCAAGGGGGAGAGGAGAGCTCGGTCCTAAAGGACTGTCTTCCTTTACATTTTTATGTGGCAAGTCCCTGCTAGCCTAATAAATGTAAACATGGCTTTAAATGTCACCCTGCTGGTCCCATCCTCCAGTCTCAAATTCCTGATGGGATTAGTTATGCTTAAAGCAAAAGGTCAAGATAAACGCTGAAGTACTTTCAGCATTTACTATGTAATTCTGCTAAAGTCATCAGGCAATTTCAGCAGGAACAGCATTCAATCCTTTCATAAATAACTTAAAACCAGAATTTGGACTCAGTGCTGCTGAGAGGGTACATCATCTCCAATGAGGTTAGTAGTAAATACGCCACTTAAAAATAGTAAGACCAGATCACTGAGGATCTACCAGAATCACATGCATCTGTTGTTGTGCTTAACAATGTCTAAAACAATTTCTCGGTTTCCCCTCAGAAAGGTGAATTTACTTTGATTCCAAAAAGAAAAGACATGTGGGGGGAACTGCAAATGTTTACATCATAACTGGCAGTGATTTATTTTAAAAAAAAAAATACTAGCAAAACAACATCTAAAAGTTTGGCTCTTGTTGCTAGGGTAACAAAACACTGTTCCTACTGTACACTGCAGGATCCTATTAAATTTGAGAAATATGGATGGGAAAAAAAAGCACATGCGACAACGGCATGAGTCTTTTATACACAGAGGAACAGAAAAGTTCTAGTATTGCAATGTTCAGGAAAAGTCCTAAGGAAAAGAAAATGAATGTATTACCTCCTGCATTTTAATTATGAAATGATGTAATGAGCTCAATTTATATCAATCAGTATCAGAAGTACATAATTTTTCAAAAGAAAAGCAGAAGAAGAATGGTAGGCACAGCCATGGTGGGGAGTTAACTGTAAGTGTGCCTGAACTATAAATCAGAAGCTGAAGAAAGTTATAAGCCAGGACTTGTCAATTAAAGAATACTTAAGTAAGAAAGCAGTACTCCTGAGAATTACCCGAATTACATTAATAAGTTTTTTACGGTAACTTGCACAAAAAAAAGAACACTGTAGACATAATTCAAGAAAAAAAATCCCAGGAAGGACAAGAAAAAGTGTAAACTTGACAGAAGTTAAAGAGCAGATTCAGACACTTAGGGCTTTTTCCCTCCAGCAAAGTCACGACCTAAGGGAGGTGCTCTCTGATCTGCACAGACAGCACCAGGATCCAGAGCTTGAAAGTCTCCGTCTTCTTTAGTTTTGCTTTTCCACTCAAATCTCAGGAACAACAGAGAGCTGCAAAGATGCTCAAACACGGGGAGTTCTGTTCACATTATATAGGTTATATACATTGTTAAGGGCAATATGTACTCCAGAATTTAGGCTAGAAATAAAACATATGAAACGGCTGGGTTTTCAAATGAAAAACACATGACAAGAACACCTGGACTTCTCAAAAATACCCGTACAAAAAGTTACAGGATATCAGTAGAAAGAGAATTAAAATACCCAATTATATCTCTAACCTGGGCTTTTATCTACTAGTGAAGTTCATGTAAAAATAATCCAAAATAACAGAAGCTTTATCTACTTCATTTAAATTATTCACACTGAAAAAGATAGCATTGCTGTGAACTGCTCAGTGTGTTCCAACGATGACCAAAACTAAAAGCAGATGTATATTATAAGCTATGGGGGTATGTATCACGTTCCACCTCAGAAAATCTTATGTTTCATGTCAGAAACATTTTCAGACAATAGTTCTCAAACAAAAGCAATTACAAAAAATGATTGATTTCTTTCATCGCAGTGGATGTTCTTATATAGCCTCTGTCATTTTTAAAACTATCATAATTTTGACAAATTTAATAACGTCAGCCTAACACAAATCACCGTTCTCTGATTTCCAAAGTTCACAGATAAGACATCAGTTACATATACTTCCCTCCACATGAAGCCGTATCATTTCTGCTTAGCCTCTCCATCAGAAGCCCGCTCAGTAATGCAACCTCACATGTGCTTTCCCTTTAGTCAATGCACTAAGTGGACAAATGTTTCTAATACCCTGGAGAAGAGCTTGGGAATTGGTGCTTCTTTCACACCAGCCTTTGCAATGATGCAAACATGCTTTTTCTAATTTAAAGTCATAAAATGAAAATGAATCCTAACAGAGTGTCAGTTTGACTAAGTCGTGTAGTACATGTTATGGTACTGCAGATGATGCTTTCCCAAGTTTGCAAATGAATTCCTGGTTACTGAATTAATTTCCTCCTTCCCCCCCACCCCCAAGTGGGAGCCAGTAACCTGACATTTATGAATTACACAAATGTTTAAAAATGTGAATTGCCAGTCACATTCCACCTTGAGAACACAAGTAAAATCATTTTCCTGGTAGTGATTTTCAAAATTTATTTTTTGCTTGCATGTATTAGCCTACGACATGAAGTTCTACATGGGAAAGCATTTTCAGAGAAACTCATGCTACAGAAGATGACCAGAACTCTGCTGTTTAAATTCTGAACACAGAAGAGTAAGAAGTGATTGTTTATCCACTTCACATCCCGCACTGCTTCGAAAACTGTATCAAGTCATTCTAAACACATTAGGTAACACATACACCCTTTTCTGCTATAAATCATTAACATCTCTTTGCTTTGGGGGTGGAAAACAATTGGCACAGTAGTTGAGTGCCTGTTATCCCCTGCGAATTAAACTTCAACCATATGTCTATTGTCAGGTCAACTTCACCCTTCAACAGCACCAGCCCCGGTGGCTCTCCAAGGTTTTGTGCACTCATCTGTGCACGCTCCCATTTATCCGCCCATTTGTTTACCATTTGTGTTCATTTTCCATTTCAGTGGAATCCACAGCAGAGTGTTACTTCGGGATGTACTTGGAGGAAGCATTCATCAGTAACAGAGCCTTCAAATCCTCTACTGCTTTGCTGTAGAGCTCAAAGTTTCACCTATGTGGAGCTTCCAGACCTTAATGGCCTGTGGTTGAACTTAAATCAGGGTCTCCCATACGGCAATATATTTTGCTACCAGCTGAGCCTCCAGGCCAGCCAAAGGTCTTTACTTTCTGAAGCCATATCCAGATAGCATTTGCATACATGTTAAACTTTCCGATCATCATTTGGATTTTTTAAAATGCATTTTTGAACAACTGTCAATTTTTTATTTTTTATTTTTTTGGTGAGAAAAGGGAGAGGAATATGGAGTGTGAATTTGAAGCAGACTTCAATGAAAGCTCTGGACCCAAAACTATTGTTTTCTTAGAGTACACATCTGGTTTTCCCCAACATACTGCCAGTTCTGTAACTCAGTTTAATACCCAGCTGGGATAATGTAAAACTAGCATATAACCTAAAATAAATGCTAGAAGCACATATTTTTGTTCAGTAATACTTGTATGCATTAAGTTCATCTTGACTAACGTTCTACCCGCATACGGAAAAGTTTGTATCAATGAAGGGGGAAGAGGAGGGAGGGAAAGGGGGACAAAAAAAAATAAAAAATCACACCCCAAACCAGGCACCGTGCATGTGTGTGGCCACGCAATTGGAAAACAGAACTAAAGCTCACCAGAGCGGCATAAAATCTTGCTTTTAGAAGGTTAAAATTACTGATTTTTACAATCAAAACACAAGTTTTAAAAGCAAAGACATTTAAAATGTGGTTTTCTCACAACATCAGAAAGGAATTATCAAAGTGTCTAACACCAGCGCATTGCAGGAATGTTCCCCGGGCTGCTGACAATCTTTTCCCTGACCAGCTCAAAACTTCTTTCTAGTCCGTGGGAAGCACAAACGTCTGGTAACAAAATTTTTAATTCTTAGGAAAACTTAAGGCTTATTGGAGTGCGTAAAGGAAATCGCTGAACAAAGAAAGCCGAATCTACAGAGTACTCTTGTATATAAAATCATCGTCTTTTGGCAACTTTGATGGCCAAAACATAAATCAGAAGTCATGCAGCAATAAAAGTGACAACCTGATAATGTTATCCTGAAGGCTGCTAAAGAGGTAAGCACCAAGCAAGGGCCACAGTGAGCTCAGTTTGAAAGCCATTTGTAAAACGTTACTAAAGGAGTTTAAAGAAGTGTCAGCAAAAATTACTCCTTCTTCCACCCCATTAATGCATGAATTATTTTGAGTTAGATTACCAGATTTTTATTCACACAATAACATTACATCCTACAGACCAAGTCTGACACTGTATCACTGACTGCTCTTATAGAGATGAATAAAGGTTTAAAATGGATTCAGCATTTTAGAAAGAAAAAAAACCAAAAAAATAAAAACCCCAAAAAAACCCCAAAACATTTGGACTTGATCAAATCTGGTCCTGATACAAATTACAGCACTTACAAACCAGATTTGCAGCCCTTGCACGGTTTCTGAGACTGCCTTGGGAGTGTAAAATGCCAAGATGCTATTAATATAAAGATTCCATAGAGCATGTGCTCATAAAAAGCATTTTCTTCATATTTAATACAGAACATGCTACTTTTTTTCTTAAAAACTCAACATATTAGACTTCAGCAAAATAAGATCATTAAGACTGGCACCCTGAATGACCTTGCCGCAGCGTACCAAGCAGTGAGACTACTTACACTTACTAAATTACTCCAGCTGAGTAACCCAGGCAGACTTGGGCCCTGAAATCACAGTTAATAAAGGTATTCTGGAAATACTTCCTCTTACATTTGTAATTTCTTTCGGAACACCATGGTGTTCCTAGAAACCTATTCTCCCCCTGGTACCAACATTTTCCTCTAGAAAAATCTCCGGCTGCATCTTCCTGTAATCATTAACAGTCAAAGTGCAAGGACTCCAAACTGCGTACTACAGGAGTTATTTCACAACCTCCGTTAAATCCAAGTTTCACACTCTGGGATGCTTTTTGGGCAGATGGGGGGAAATGGGATTTAAGGAGGAGGAGGAGGTAATAGGTCATACTGAAGCGTTTACCATAGCAAGAAGATAAAAGCACAGCAAAGAAGAAAGGGGTAAAACAGACTCCCCAAGGGTGCAGGAGATTTATAGCTCACCAAGTATTCCCTCTGATACTTCTCTTTTATTTACCTACCAATGTGCGTACTGGTTTTTCCCTGCATATTTGACTTTGAAATTGGATCACACAAAGCCCGAAGAAACCCACTGCATAGTAAATAAGCCACAGAGGAGATAAGTAATGAAATGGCACTGGAAAAAATTTAAAAATTTCTTTCCCTTTTAACCACAGTCATATTAAAAGATGTTTAGTAATTATCCATCCTAGCATTTCAAATAAATAATAAACCACTGTACATCACAGAGCATGATTAGCCAGTGTTATAAAAAAAAAAGCAGTAATAGTTAATAATTAGCTTTTAAAGTTTAAACTACGGTAGGCAGAATCTAGCAGGTGAACAGTGAACAGGTAAACTCTTCTAATAGGCTTGAGCGTCTATGCTTTGTGAAAAATTTAATCTTCAAAATACATGGAAATGAAAACTTCTACCCATTTTCATAACAATGACAATATCCTGTATGTGACTGATCAAGGGTTAATTTAATTGCCTGAGTGTCCAGATAGAAACAATGAGGTGAGGAAGAGCATGTCCCACCCTCCTTGAGTGCCAGCTACGTATGGCAAACGTGCCGCAGCTTCTGCCTGCACATTTGCTCCGTACAGAAGACGCTTAAGTCCATCTCGCCAGTAGTTTTAGAGAAGTAAACTTTGGCATTGCCCACGGATGATCCTTCTCTGCCTGCCATCCCCAAATTTTCATTATTAGGGCTCCACAATCCAAAGCTTTGCTTCTTTACATTACTGGGGAGCAGACCTGACCCGACTGGTGAATTCAGCTGCAGTGTCTGTCACTTCAAACACACTCCTGGTTTGCCCCTTCAAGCTGCACCTCATCCCCAGATTTTTCAGCTGTTCTTCCCTTCGGAAACCCTGTGCGCCTTCCCAACAGCCGCAGCAAACGCCAGCACCGCTCTGGCTAACGACCTGCTGGGTTCACAGCAGATTTTTTGCTGAATATTATATTAACAAGATCCAAAATGTCAAGAGGCAACTCAAGGAAAAAAAAACTTTTTTTTTGGTGAGATAAGGTTAGTCATGAGGAACATTTACAATTGAAATACCGTAATTTGAACCTTTGACAACCTTTGATATTTCTTCACTTGGTTCAAAATTTGTTACAGTGCTAATTTCCACCACTGTAAAAATGTACTGTCATTTTGAACCAAACTACTGGTGACATTTACTGCGGTCTTTTCAGAGACCCACACAGGCCAGCCCCAGACCTATTACAGCTTTATTTACAAAGAGCTCCTTTGAGAGTACCAGCCAGTTCCATATAGATTGATGCACGTCTTCAAACCGTTACAGATCTCATTACATAAAACATAGCTGCAGTTGCTGACATTCATAAATGAATTTCTAATGCATTAGGGCACAGGGAAATGGTTACGTTATACAGTTCCCTTTGGACTTTTCAGGGTCTCTGACGAGCAAGAGACCAGAACGTAGCAGCTGCCTACAGAAACAGAGCAGTGCAGTCACTTCGCTCGTGCGGTACGCGATGCTGTGTCGCGAAGGAACAAATCTACACCTGAGGTTGTACACCCCTCTGTATTTTTCAACAAGGAGCAAAACTATTTATTAGAGAGCTTATTAACAGTACTACTGATAATCATCACTTCTTCAGACGAACAACAAGTGCTGATCTTCACAAAGGCAAAGATTAAACTAAAAAGAATTCAGTTGACACTGGAAAAACCTATCAAATTTCTCAACATGTTAGTAACAAGGAAAGTTTCTAAGCACTTGCAAACAATGCAAAGGCTCTGTACTGAAGGGAATAAAAGGTGCACATGAAAATACTCAACATGGGGCACAAAAATTAATCTGAACATGTTTACACATATCATGAAGGAAAAGCGTATCTCAATGCTCAGACACATTTTAAACCTCTAGCTAAAGAATCTGAGAGTAAGGATGCATGGAGAAACAGAAATTCCACAAAATGAATTAAGAAAATGGCAAGTTCAAAGCACCCTCATCTATTTGACTTTAACAGGCTACCTTCAAGATAAAAATTATGGTGGAATATTGGTGGCACCCAAGGAAAAAAAAAAAATCCAACAAACCGAAACAAAACACCCCACTGGCAAGCACTGCTGTTGCTGTAGTTACACAAAACACAGGGTTAAAATGTATTACTGTATGTTAAGATAAACACAGGGCACAGTGGAGAGGATTTATGTCTTGAGGATTGAAATATAGATATAGATATATACAGCTGAGAAAATCTGCAGACATTATGTTGATGAACTATTAGATTCTAAGATAATTCAGCAGTAAGTAGAATTGCAATTAGTTTTTGTTGTGCCAGATCCATTAAAAACTTAAAACAGAGGGGGTAAGTTCTGCACTGAGAAACAATTCAGAATAGTTAAAAAGCTGAGAAATTACACTCAGTTCTAAACATAAGTTACAAAGTACATCAGCAACGGATGTACTTACTATAAACAACAAAAGTCTCTATTCATGCATACAGCTTAACCCACTTGACCAGGAGCCAGCTGTGCAGTAAAAGCAACGCTATCTTTCCAAAGCTTCCAACGGAGTATTTTAGATATACAGATAAAATTCAAACTACATCATATTTATCACTGGAGAGAAAAAAAAAGGGGGGTGAGGGGGAATCAAACATCAGTTTTATTGTTTTTACTGTGGCTGGAAATTAGATTTTACATCGAAAGGAAAGGACAAACAATACTCGGTCTTATGTCTAAATATGTTTGTTCACTGTTGATAACTGGGGGAGTTTCCATCCAAGGAAAATAAAGTAACGAACCCGACCTAACAAACCAAAGGGTGAGAGAGGATTCAGTCTGTGTGATATTAAGGATACAAATCATGTTAAATTACGTGCTAATAAAGAGCTCTGAGCTTTACAGACCAAAAATTTCTCACGCTTATCCAATATTCTAAATGTTTCTGGCCTCGGTCTTTCTCTGGGCGCAGCTGCTTCATACTGAAGTACAAGCAGATTTTGGCCACCGAGCCAGTATAGCCAGACCCAGAAATCCAGTGTGGGTGCAGTGCTCCAGGTCCTCTGTCGTCCCCCTTTCGCACGCGACAGACACACATCCCATCTCACTTCAGCGGTTCCCTTGTAGACGAGCACCTAAATCTGTAAGCCATCATCAGCCCTGGGATAACTCACACGATTCTCAAACCCTGAGCACACCTGCCATGCAGACCGGGATGGAGCAGACTGAGAAAAAGAAGTGCACGCTGGTTTTTAAAGGCTTTATAAAGCTGATTTACTGAACATGCCAGGCAACCTGAAAAGCTAAACCAGCTTTAACATCACAATGATTCAGGGTATTTTAAAAGAAAATGAAAGGGAAGATGAGTTTGCTTCAAAATCTAGTTAGAGAAAATCTATCTTAGACCTCAAAAGCACAAACGAAAATGAGTAATAAGCTGCTAATCTCCTACACGTTTCCAAGTCTTTGCTCACTCAATGGTAACGAAAGTGAATGGTCCCAGAATTTCTTTAATAGGGTATCATTTCTATTGGTCACCTATGACTAACACTGCTAAAAGCATCAGATTAACAATTTTGGGGAATTAGACACATTTTCCTGACTTTGAAGGTTCTGCTTTCAATTTCTTTAACAGCATTATTGTCCGTTTTTATAAAAGGCCAAGAATTTCAAATGAAGAGTATTTATGGGCTTTCATTTAACGTCTATGCTGTTATTTTTTTTGATTTACAGGGCAGCACTGTGACCGAAAATGTCTTTGAAAAAACTTGAGGATTTTGAAATATCTGGCTGATGAGTGAATAATTGTCAAGTAACTCAATGACTTTAAGTCACTAGTATCCCAGGTAAATAGGAACTGCCTAGATACAGAATGTTCTTAGCAAAGTGTCCAAGACTGTGGAAACTGGCTGAAGAGGAGCTGCGTGGTTTTGGAAACACAATGCAGGGGAAGGACTTGTGGATGGACTCCTGTGGGACAGGCTGAACTGCAGGAATGTTCAAAGGCTATGAAAGATTTATTATATAATGAAACCACCTGATTATTTTTTTTCTTTGTAAAAACACATCACGTTTTAAATTTCACGAGATACCTAAATGGTGTTATCATCTTTTCTTCTATAGAGTGCTTCCATAAAAGTAAAGGATTTTGTGATAACCTGGCAAACAGCCACAACAATAATGAAAAATGCTAAGCAAATAAAATGAGAGGGCAGTATAAAAGCCTTGACCAGATATTCTGAAGGACAGACCACTGAACCCCATTCCCAGTATTGCTTAAAGGCAAAAGTGAAGAGAGAACAAGTCCCTTTTGCCTCTATAAACAGGGAAAATCTTCAAAATTAAAAGTATGTATTAAACACTTTTGTTTTACACAACATCCCCAGCTAAAGTTAACAGGTTTTGCAAGGATTTATTTTTACAACTGCAGAAAAAAAAAATTATTACTCTTTGCATTAGCAGGAAATCTAACACTTCACTAACCTGTATCTCCCACTTGCAAAGCATCCAGGGGCACTTTACTGTCAAGAGGCAACAAGCTCTGTTTCACCCAGATCAAGCAATCCGAGTTTACTCAACCTGGGCACACAGGGACTAGCTGCACACAGACCTCTGGGCACCTGAAACTTAAATTCCAGGTGGGTCCCCTGTTCTTATATCCTTTTGCAATCAAACTGTAAATAAATTTTTTACAATAAACTGTAAATAAATTTTGCAACAGAATATAATGTTACCTCACCTAGTATCTAACTAAATACTGCCAAGTATTTTTACAGACTTAGTAATTTATTGCTCTGTCTTGTTTTATTGTGATCATAACCTTTTCATTAGCTTGTAAATTAATGACGTGAAAGAGTGAATAAAAAACAAGGATGAAGATATTCCAAAGCTGTCATGGCTATTTTTTAATAAAAACATTTTGAAAGCATGTATTTATTTTAGCTGAAAACAAATGCCTCTATGTTCTTTTACTTGTTTTATATGCAGCTGTAGGCAACTGCTAGATGAATGAAACATTCTGCAGCTACCTAACAAGAAACAAATATTCCTAGTTGAGATATTAAGAACAAACTCATTAAAAGACACCAACAGCTGACTTCAGGCTATTTCTGCTAACATTCAGATAACACTTCAGAAGGGATGTCAGAAGGGATGTAAAGAATCTAAGGAGGATTTCTAAAGTCTTTGGACTTCAGTTGATTATGAACAAGTTTTTCTCAAGGAGGCTCAAATTCACTGTACATGCATACGGACCTTAGCCAGAATCTTTTTTTGTTTGAAAAAGAATATTGAAAGTAATAATGAATATTGAAGAATAATATTGACATATAAATAAAAGGATTGAAAATCATATCGAAAACCAATATTGAAAACTGGTGTAATAAATGGTCCACAACAACATAAATAGCAGACTATCTGGATTGTAAATCAAATACACAGAAGTCAGTGTGTCCAATTTACCATCACTAGTGCAAATTTAAATCCTGTCCTCGTGGATGGTCATTCTATTATATGAATGAGATGGGGCTCTGGGTTGAACGGCCAGCAATCCTGCTCCTTGGCCGCGCTGATGCCTGTTCCTGGGGTGCAGCCTGCCAGGGCAATTCTGAACAGACAGAGGAAAGCATGCAGCTGGCACTTCCCAACCTTTCCATTCTTGATTCTTATTTCTGTTTCTCATATATGCATGTGTGGGTAACTTTGAATACACAAGTCACTTTGTCAACTAAATTTAAAGTTTCCTCAAACGACTGCATTTGCAACATAACAAAGGAGAATTCATTTATCTGAAACGTAACAAGGAAATCTAATCCATCCCAACGATTCTGGGGACAAACCTATCACAAATACACCAAGGTTCCCTGTCCACTAAGAATCACAAAGCATATGAACACAGCTGTTAACTCGGAGAACTGCACTGCAACCTGCACCACGTACCAGAGAGCTCTGAAAACACCGGTGAATGTGAAAGTCCAGGGGGTTTTATGTAACTGGTTTAAATCTGACAGGGTCAGGGCACTACGGATGGCTCCTACATAATTCTGTGCAAAGCAAAACATGCTCTGCCAATTCACAGAAGAAGAAAAGTTGGAAGAGTTTTCTGTTATTAGTCATAAGCTGCTCAGCAAGGAAGACGGGCTGAGTTGTGATCTCAAACTAAGCAGAAAGGAATCAAGCCATTTTCCTCCAAAAGCAAGAAAGCTTCTTTGGCTTCTTCCTTGGTAAAAGCAGGACAAAATCTATTGTGAAACAGAGAACACACTCGACAATGCAGACAAGAAATCCAGAATTCATAATTTCTCATCTTTGTTCCCTGCCAACCGAAGTGACCTCGGGCAAGTCACTGCTGCTACCTCTTCACCTGTACGATGATGAGGTGGTGGCTGCCTCCTCACAGGGACACTGGGAGAACTGACAGGCATAAAGGCTCGGAAGACGAAAACCAAGGGTATGAGCTGCTTCTAGCAGCTACAGATATCTGGCAGCGACTCCACTGTCAGAGCTGCACTTAAAAACAGATTTAAAACAGGAAATAAATCCCTATCCCCCTCTGGAAGTAAGCAACAAATTAGAATATGAAATTTTAGACAGGATGAGGTATTATGTCCCAGAATTTCCTCTGCCCTTTGTTTCTCTCAGTTTTCACAGGATCCCATGAATTCGAGCTTCAGCTGAAATTTGTCTGTGGCTATATGCTTTTCCATTGTTGGAAATACTCACACAAGCACTGTCTGGGATTTTTGTTTGCCATTAACCACGCAGCTAATTGATACTTTAGTTATTACTAAGTTACTTAGTAAATACCTAAAAAACATTATTACTAAACTGTAGGTGCACACAAATTCAGCTACCTTTTTGTACAGTAACTATGACTACCATTAAAGGGACATAGTGACAGCCAAAGAACTGCATGTGGAAGGAAATTTAATTCGAAGACAACGGCCTCATTAACTGATGTACTTCTGAAATTATAACAACAGTAAGATCTTGTAATCATGCTAAATATCTGCGATTAACCCCTCAAGATTCTTCCGGAGGTCTGTTAAAATGCAAGAGGTGGAGTAAGACTAAGTATCTTTAATGAGATACACTGCAATTACTGTCTAATTGTGAATTTATAGATTTTAAATCATGCATCATTAAGCAAAAATAGTTCTGCTTTAAAATTGGAAATATTATATTCCTTACACTGTATCTCAAACATTATTTCTTACCCTATCAAGGGGGAAAATTTTGCCAGTACCATGGAAAGTAAATTCTCTATTCAAATTTCAAATCTCTAGGCAAATTTTAATGTGTTAACTATGATTATGTGGATAGCTTTAATTCACAACTTCAACGAAAAAACAAACCAACACAAAATCTGTGCAGACTGAACAACAAAAAGCTGACACACATGCATGTATGTACAAACCACAAGTTTTTCTACCATTTCAGATGCTCTTATATTCATTATATTTGTTGAATATTATGTGGTACATCAGTCTACACATGCAACGATATTTTTGGAAGATTATTTCTAGAAAGTTTCTAAAAAAAAGCACGTAACTTTTACCTTAATGTAATTAAGTCCACAGAAAGAATCTATGCTTTCAAAGTCAAAAGATCAGGTTTCTTTGTGGTATCTTTGCTTAATTTAGCATATCGTATGGTCTAAAACATTATTTTTTTATCCTTACTGCTCTGCTCACAACACCTGGTCTGTACGAATCCCTCTTCTCATCATCTTTTTTCTTTTTTAACCTTTTCTATCATTTTCCTGTAGTTAACTTTTTTCCGTAACACGTCTCCAAAAGCAAATATACCAAGGTTTATAAAGCATTTGTTCCAGCCAACACCCCGTTGTTCTGCGTTCTACAGCATTATGCGTAAAAAAAAAAACCTTGTAAGAATAAAAGGGTTTTACTTCTGCTTGATTTATCTTGTGAATATTATTTTCCTTTTCATAGGTGACTTGCAAGAACAACAAATAGAAGGGCAAAACTCCAGTCAGAGATGATATTTTTGTGACAGCAAAACCCACTCCTCTCCCCTTCCCCTTGACTCTCCCAGCCTCGGGGGCACTGTTCATCATAGCTCCAAACTATGAAAAATTAGTAACAAATGGTTACATTTGTAATAGAGTGAAAATATTTTCAATCCTCAGTGTTTTTAAATGGCATAAGTATATATATGCATACATACATATTTCACTAGTTTGTCTAATTAGGGCAAGTGGTTCAATATGCTCTTAATTTCTCTCTTTTTTTAAAAAAAAGAGATAAATTTTTAAGTCCTCATGTTGTCAGACATGTACATTTTTCCAATTTGAACCAATTTCTACCTCCTCCCAAAGCTCAGGGGACACTTCACACGTATTTCATTCCTGGACTCTGAATCCTGAGAGGACATACAACAGACTGTAAACGGGTTTTCACAGAATATTTGGGAATGCTTAAACTTTGAACTGATAAGGCAGAAAGAACACAGCCAGGAGCGTGACTGCAGGATTTAAAATCACAGAATGATTTAGTTTGGAAAAGACCCTTCAGATCGAGTCCAACCGTTAACCCAGCACTGCCAAGCCCACCACTAAACCACCTCCCTAAGCGCCACATCTACATGTCTTATAAATACTTCCAGCGATGGTGACTCCACCATGTCCCTGGGCAGCCTGTTCCAATGCTCAATAATGCTTTGGTGAAGAAATTTTTTCCCAATGCCCAATAAACCTGTGCTGGTGCAGCTTGGGGCCCTTTCCTCTTGTCCTGTCGCTTGTCACTTGGGAGAAGAGACTGATCCCACCTCACTACAGCCTCCTTGCAGGTAGTTGTAGAGAACAAGAAGGTCCCCCTGAGCCCCTTTTCTGCAGGCTAAACACCCCCAGTTCCCTCAGCCGCTCCCCACCAGACTCATCCTCCAGCCCCTTCCCCAGCCCCGCTGCCCGTCTCTGGACAAGCTCCAGCTCCTCAATGTCTGTCTGGCAGTGAGGGGCCCAAAAATGAACCAATTTTGCCAACTGCAGAGGAAAAGAGAAAAAGATAATCCATTTCTAATCTCATCTAGTTGCTTCAAGTGAAGAACAAAAGTTTCAGTGAAACACAACACAGTAATAGGTGCCTCAGTAAAGTGCCACCCCGAGCTGACATACCACACAACGACAAGCCGTAACCAAATGCTGGATTTACCTGTTAACAACAAAGTAGAAAATATCAAGCAACCAAAATAATGAGACTTTTGTAGCTGGAGCTGAAAACTTCAAGGTCTAGTCCAGGTCCTGTCAAATCCATGGCAAAATTCCCAATAGCTTGAAATGAAATAGCATGAAACAAAAGCATGAAGAGAAACAACCGATACTCACTGCGAAAAAACAATTCAGCTGAGAATATGAGTAACAGACACATGAGCTGGGACACTTGAGGCAAGCTGGGGAAACCCAAGATGAAACCCCAAAAGGTGCGGTAGCATGACATAACCTCTACAATTAAGGTAAACACAGCAAGTTGTATCCCGTCCAAGGCCAGAATAGCTTTTTCTGCAAGTACGTAACTAAATACTTCTTTAATACCTCCGCTCTGCCTTCTGATTCCCTGTCTTTAGATACCATTACTAGGAAAGTTATAGCCACAGATGAGTTAAGATAAAATATACCTACAAGTGTGCACACACACACAAAATCTTGCCTCTTTTTCAACCGCAGCGTGACACGTCCTGCAAATAGTGAGTATACATTGAATACTTTGTTGCTTTTACATTGACTAAGCAGACTAACAACATTGCACGGTACTTCTGATCACTTAGAATTATACAGTCATGGCTCAAAAAAGCCTATCTTACCACACAGAGTAGACTGTCCTGTTACATGTAAAAGTAAACATTTAAGAGTGCCTACCTATTACAGGACACAGAAAAAAAATAATTCCATGGATAAGCTAAACTACATTAAATCCCTCAACACTCTCATTCATAATTCAAGTGACTTTCATTAAATTCAATCTAATTAGACTCAAAAGTGAATTAAGATATAAGAATTAAATCCACTTGAATTCTGTAAAATAGTGCCTACCACAGGGGTTTATTATGGTTTAAAATAATCCACTAAATGTATATCTTTGGTTAATTTAGATAAGCTTTGTGAAGTGTTCTTGTACAGAGAAGCCCAAAAGAACACAGGTTCTCTCTAAAGGACAAGTTCAGTAGAATTATCAGAGGTATTCTCATACACAAATCTACAATTCTTGGATTATGCTTTTAAAACATAATATAAAAATCAATCTGTTCACATTTTTCATGCAGATTGGTGCCCACAACAATCACTTGCTAGAGCTTCGTGCTTACTGCTGGCAAAGCTTATTCAATATTTGTTGCAGGCACCCCTGGATGTACCATCCATCCAAGCAGCCTTCTGAACGCAGCGCATCCCACACTTGCCCCGTTACTGTTCAGTCTTCCACGTCAGCAAAGGAGTGCCAACGTTTGTAAAAATTATATCAGAAATGCACTTTTTTGGGGCAATAAATGTGACCTTCTAGAACATTATCTTAAAGACTATTGTAATCAAAGTCCACAACAGACATAGTTCTCTCTAATGCAATTATTTCCCTGTTTATTAGAAAGCTTTGTTTACTGTATATAGTAACCCCATGTCCATCGACTATAACCCTCTACTTTCACTCTGTCCCCCTCCGAGATTGCCACAGAAAAGGCCTCCCTCCCATCACCAGCTTTTTGTAATAATGCCTGGACCATGTTATGCTTTGATATTTTGGAGGCTGGCCAGTTCCAGCTGTAACTCTATTAGTACTGCATATTACCTCCATCCAAACAAATCTCTTTGCATATTCCCCACGCTCCAGGAGGCACATGTTCCTGGAACGTGGGAACTGATGCCAAAAATAAGTCCAGGTCTGGAGTGAGAACCAGCACCCTTTGCTTTATAAGAAATGGATTGAAAATGCTCCTGAGATCATACTGCAAGTGTATGATCCCTAGGACCTGCAGGGGACACACTGCTTTCTTCTTCCATCTGTCACACCTCCAACATCACAGGTTCAATTAAAAAAATAGAGAGAAAGGAAGGGAAAGTCCCGAGGCATTCTGGAACGATTAACATTCAAATGATAACTTACAATTTGATGTTACCCTTTAATTACTGCAGAATTTGACCACGTCCTGCAGCGTTATTAAGCCACAAATAAACAGCTCACCGCTCTCTAAACCATCATACAACAGGAATGCACAAACTCTTACTTCCATGACCAGATACAGTAATGATATTAGCACGCGGATCACAAATCTGCTATTCAATTACTACGATCTAAAGCACAATACAGCTTTTTATGCATTAAAAGCAAAGAAAGCCAAGAGCACTTACATCTTGTGTATAAGTGCAACCTATATGTGCATTTTGTGAACCCTACTCACGTTTTCCATTTATCTACTTACAATCTGTTTCGAAGTGCTGCCAAACCAAAATCTAAAAAAACCTCTCACTTACCTAGAAGCTTCCTGCAGTGAATATCCTAACATATCCATCAAGCACATCTACACGTTTTCAACAGTCTGAGAAATTACTGAAAATTTAATTAATAGAGTCATAGAATGTTTAAGGTTTCCTTTTTTCCTTCCTCAGAGAGGAAGCTGATGCCTGTCCCCGATGAAGAATTATTTTCTAGGAGATTCCTGGGCTCCGTTTCTAGTTTCAAATACTTGTAGTTAATGGCAGCAAGAAATAACTCCATGGAAAATCTTCACAAGAAAAGCTTCATTCAAATACATTATGGTTTCATTTCAACACACTCTGTTACACAGAAACTGGAACAAAACCTGCTACAATTTTAATGCATCGATTTACACAAATACCTACCAATTAAAGCCCCATGGCCAAAAAAAGAGATGTCAGTTATATATTGCTGATACCTGTGCTTACTTTGACAGCTGTGTCTTAGGGATTTTCACTAGATTTACAGAAAGGTAAAGCCAAGCCCTTCGAAGCACTGGCCTGAGAGCCGAGGCTCTCGTGTTTATCCTTCTCTCTTGTGAGCACTTGCACCGCAGCTGAGACACGGTCGTTTGCCTTTCCAGGCACAATCTCAAAACTGGAGTTAAACTTGCACCTTTTAAACAAAACTTTCAAAGGAACGGCTAATAGTTTTTATGGGAGAGATATTAATGTAACTTTAAATACTGAAGGAGCCCAAGAGCGATGAGAAAAATTCCATGTCCAGTGCTCACAAAAAGGCAGGACAGACAAAGTACAATCGCCTGCTGAGATCGTTCTGAAAGGGGATATTTGTCCTGCTCTTGCTGTCCTGGGCCTCTTTTGGCCACGCTTCACCTTTGCCAGACTCACAATTGATGTACAGTTGTTTTTCAGACTTTACTAGGGTGTTTCTTGGAACTTGTAAACACCAAACCCATTTTCTTGACTCATTATGGCTTAAAATTCATTTTCCACTAATTCTGGTAGGGATGGGTTTCCCATAAGGGATTAATTCCCTGTGCTACCTAGGCTCTCCAAGATTTCTGTTTCTGTTTTAGCATGCAAGACGAGAACATTTTTGCCTGAAAGGAACACTCGTTACAAGAGTAATAACAAATTACCCTGTATATCGAGTTGGTATTATTCTGCTCTGTATGGCAAACTATTACGGAGAGTCAAATACTTCTGGAAGTTGCTACACAAAATGTTTTTGCTATGGGATTTTTTTCATGCATGCAAAATAAAAAGTTGAACAATCACATTTCTCCTAGTCTTTTGTTATCTGAGTTTTCAAAAGAGTCACTTCATGGAAAAGATAGAAGTTCTCAGAATTTCTTTTTGTTAAACAAATTCTAAAGAACACAAGGTTAAAGTTGAAAGATGCCACTGCTATTGTTGGCTGGCTGTTTGTGAGTTGTCTGAAAAAATGTATGGAGAAGTCTCTCTGTAAAAATGGCCTTTCTTTTGGATAACTGTAATAAAGATTTGCTTGGCAAGTGTTTTCACAGGAAAAAGCTTTATATATGCGACTTCACCATAAAAAGCCACAAACTGAAAACAGAGATAACAGTATACAAGTCTATACGTGGGGAAAAAAACACACAAACCACTCAACGATTTTGAAAACAGAAAATAAAAAGAAAATCCACTGCAGATAAAGTCCCCTTAGCTCCTATGTAGCCCTTTTTAACAAGTTACTTTGAGGAGATACTTGGATTCAAGCTTCTTCAAAGTCTGAACCCTGTGACTTTGGTGACTCTGGATACAATCCAAAGCTCATCTTTTCATTTCATGCCAAGTTTTGAACTGTCAATTCAATGGAACAGACACACAACGCCAAAAAAATTCTTTAGCAGTTCTTTAGCACCCTGCTACTGTTATTCTGCCCTTCTAAATCCAGCTGCAACCAAAGAATCTTAAAACCCCTGCAGACATTAGTTAATTAGGCCTTAAAATTTGGACACGAAACCACTGCATTTTTGGATCAGTTTTCATCGCATTTCTGCAGTGATGTTTCAGGCAAGAAGTGATTTAATTGGTAAATTCACTTGAGTTGAGATTGTCTTGTGTTGAAAATGCAACATTTTGAAATTGACAGGCTCCCAGGATGGGGCCGCAGCCACAGGGAACCTTCAAATCCCCGAACCCCACCTCTTGTCAGAGCTCAAGTACAGCTGGAGGGATTTAGCAAGTAGAGAAATGACCCAAGTGTTGTTCTTAGGGAAACAAGGATGGGTTAAAGATATGGTCTGAACACTCTTGGTACCCTCTTCTCCCACCTGTAAATCCCAGACCATAAACATTCAGCACAGACCGGTGCTCAGAAATGCATATGGAGCAAGATTTAAAAGCGGGATTGCTAGGGGAAAGCCTGGGGAGAGTCACTACCTGTGTTTGAGACAAGAATCCCTCCCTCAGAACAGCCTAGTTAGAGCTCACAGTAATCACTGATCGAATTCTTGCATTAGGAAAAAAAAAAAAAAAAAAAAAAATCCCTACTAGCATTTGCAACATGTACAGTGTCACAGTGCAGAGGCAAGGGCTCACAGGGACAGAGGCAGGGAGACCCTCAGGTGAAAATAGTCCTGGACCTGAAAGGATGTCTTATGCAAAGGAGAGATAGAGATATATATATATATGTGTGTTACTTTTTTTAGCAGGCTCAATATTTTGAACTAGCAAGACAAAGTATTTTGAAGGGATTCAGTCCTAGTTCTGTATCAAGAAACCTTTCGGGTTCAGCTGTAGCTCAAGAAATTGAATTTTGCTTCAACTCTGTGTTTTACATGAACTGCATGATGCAAACAGTGTCTATATTTTTTTATTCCTGTTTTAGTAAGAGTACAGGAATAATTAGACATGAGCAGAACTTATGTCTCCTTACTCTGAATTCTGTCTTTAGTTATTAGCTTGTACATGATCTGTACATAATTGCACGTGCTACTATCCACACATAATTGAAAATGTGTTGATAACCTATTTCTATCTGCAGAGATAAGGGACACAAAAACAATTCTCTTCCTTCCTCCAAAGCCTCGCAGCTAATGCTACAAAACCACACAACAGCACGCAGAACAAGCATCTCCTCATTTAATACAACTTCTTTTTTCTTTTCCTGTGTATGCGAATGTAGGAGGAGGGACGTTTACAGTCTGAGCTCTCTTTTGATCGCAGTCTACCCCCAGTTTGTAGGCACAAGTTTGGCTATCCACAGGCTTGCTCACAAGCTCATTTTTGTCTGCCTGAGGTCTGCAATAACACATTTAGAATAAAATGAAAATCTGAGCACAAACCTGCTATGCGCTGTTGGTAAATTAAGTAGCGGCACAAAACGTTACTCCCCAAATCTACAGAGACCTGGGCTGTCTGCTTAAAAACACGCAGCTTTACCTTCCACGTCCTGCCTGAGGCAGCTGGATGTTGAGTGTTTCTTATTTAAGAGCATTTAATACAATTTAGAAAGACTGAACTATGAACTATCTAAGCAGATGTACCTAATTCCCCTCAAGTGATTTTACAAAATGAATTTAATTCCTCATGAGTGTTTTGAATGACCTTCCCCCCCACAAAAAAAAGAAAAAAATAAAAGAGAAATGCCAGAAATCTAGAACTTACAACTTAGCAGTAACAGACTGTATCTGTAAACAACTTAAAGGGGGAAAACAGCCCCTATTTCAGCTGTAGTCATGTTTACTCATGGAAAAAAGAATATGTTAAAATAGTTTACAATATTTTTACTCAAACTGTACTGCTTACGGAATGCTTTCCTTCTCAAATGTACCTTCATAACAGTATAAACAGAACTCCTGTCAAGAACAGTAGCTAGTCAGCTTACCTGTGAAAGGGCAAATCTTTAGCCAAGAACGCTGCATCAATTTCCTGATATTAGGAGAAACACTACAGGATTTTTAAACTGCCAGGTGTTTTTTTTTTAACCTTAACATTCAGGAAGGTGGTTGACAGTGCACTGTGCCCATCCTGGGAGATATTGAACCATTCTGATGACAACAGGATAACATATAGCAGAAACTTCTGCAAAAGAATCCAAACCAACTTAGGAACACATAAAGGCAGCACAGTGGCAGGTGAAATTCATTCCCTGCAAGTACAAGGTAATGCCACACAGACTTACAAATTAACTACACACATTCATGAAAAAGCAATACTGTTAAACAGAGGTTGTAATGTCAAGCTAAACAGATGTGAAAGGCACGGGAAACAAGGAAATTACAAGTGTCATGTCATTGTGTAAAATAGTACTTAGTGCTATGCCTTTAAGCATGCATTCAATTTTAGCTTCTCAATCTCAGAAACAAACCAAAAAGAAAATAGAGAAACTGGCCCAGGGAAAAGTAGTAAAACATATCAGAGACCTAAAAGTTCTTTCATGTGGAAGAGAGGTTGGAAAGTTTAAAGATTACTGAGACAAACAGGCACAAAAGGGCTGTATTTCCTTACACATCACTGATCTAGTTCAGCATCATGAGACACTCTTCAGCTTTGCTTTTTTGCAGCATTTTACGCAGTTTCCAGCAAATTGACAGTTACTTCAGCTCTCGTAGCACACATTTTATGTATCCAATAACATCAGCTCCAGTTACCAAAGGTTAACTTCAACCGTGCAAAGCCGTGCAACACACGCTTAAGCAAGTCTCTTGTGCTCCTTAGCTCATGCTACTGCGCTGACATGTTGCTAAAGTCCTCTCCCTACGCAAACCGCACTAGAAACCGCTGCTGTAACACCTAAGCACAGCAGGGTGAGCTGAGGATAAAGAGGACAAGAGTGCAAAGGGGAAAAAAGTTTGGATAAAAAGAATGGAATAGTCTTTAAATGAAGCCATGTTTGAAATTAATAAAAAAGGCTTCCAAAACAGTCAACTTACTTTCTTTGTTGCTGTTGCAAATTAAGAAAAATTCAGCAGGAAGATTTAGGGTTTGTTTTTTTTTAAATGAAAGACTTAAAGAATTGAAAACCACGTCCAACTGCTGTAACTTAAAAGTTATATTTCTATGTGACAAAACTATGAAACTGATACTACAGAGCACCGCGTATTTTTAGCAAACTGATGTATGGTGACAGCTGAAGTGACTAACAACAAAGTTTATTAATTTTGGTCACTACTAAAACTTTATTAAAAGCTGCTAACATAGATTTCAAAGCCTGCCAGATGAATTTATTGCACTCTCAATAAAAAACAATTGGGAAAACTAAGAGACTAAAAGACAATTACTAGATATTAGAAAAGTATGTTAAGTTCTTACCAATTTCACGCTCTTCACTATTTCAGGCTGTGATGCAGAAGCTAAACTAAGTGTCAGGAAGAATTCCTCACTCTAAAATGGCTCATCTTTGACATTCCTCCTGAAACGTGAGCACTCTCTTTACAGCAATTCACTATCTGCTAGCTAAAATCTTCAGGATGTTCATTCCAGATACATATTTCTTACTACTTTGCTGAACAGAGTTAAACAATGTCAACTGAAATAAAGCAGACACAGCTGGAAATGTGGCTCAGAGAAAAAAAAGACATTACAGACTCAAACTTTTAGCATGCAAAGCTCTTCAGTCAATAGGATTCTCCTTGCCAAGCAGGTATAGGAGAAAATGTTATTTTCTAATCACCCTCTAAAACAGAGAAATTTTAGAAAATTTTCACCTTTAAGTTTAATAAAACACACCCTTATCTCTTCCTTCCTACCTATTATGAATTTTGACACAAATATCCAAATAATACTTTTTAAAAACCCCATAACCTGCACATTCTACAAACATCAGATAAAATCACCAAAGCAGTCCATGAAAAAAAAAAAATCCCCCTCTATCACTAAAATCTGCACAAAATAATAACAAACAAAAAAATTGGGTTTTTTTCTTTTTTACACATCTGTTTGACATCAAGAAAATAAAATTTCTGTTTTAAAATCCGTCAGCCTAGACATAGCAGTAAAAACAGTGGTAGTAAATTAGCGAGTATTTTTATGTAAGGCCATGTACTTTACCAATCAGTAAAATCCTACCTCCACCCATATGGGTTTAAAATTTTTTATACAGGATATTAATAAATAGTAAAATGCTAACAGAAAGCATATATTCAGTGGGGTATTTTTGCAATATTTCCTTTAATCTATTATATTCTAGCCAGTTTTTGTATCATTCTTCAAAATAAAAAAATGTATGTTATCAATGAAGAATGTTGCCCAGGGAATATATTACTTAAGGGATCAGGAAAACATCTGTTATTCTACCATTTCTTAAAAAAAATATAAAAAAGCATCCAACCTGTTCTCTTCTTTGGCAGGAATGTGCTAAAGCTTTGCAAAAATCAGCTTTAATAAAGGTATTACCAAGTATTCCCTTTTTCCGCTTAGGCTGTAGGATATTTTTTCCCCAGCATAACGGATAGTTAACATGCAAAAATATTTTTTTCCTTAGATTTTGTATTTCATTATGTACTAAACGCCAGTGATATCTTTTGCCAGGATGCTTCCAAAACACAATACTCTTCCCTGCAACAGGGCATCTTCAGCATATGGCACCTCACAGCCACCTGACGCACAGGGATGTACTGCCCCAGGGCACTGGGGAGAGGCACAGAGCACTGGGGGGTCACCGAGCTTCACCGCCCCGCAAATCCCTTTGCTTTGATTGCTTTTGATTTGCTTTGATGCCTGCTTCTGAAAAGCACAGGCTATGGAGTATGCACACCAGCAATGCAACCCAAATTAGCCTGATCAATACCAGGTAAGTTCTTTCTCCACAGTGATGGTGCAAGTGCTGTCAACATTAGTGACATGTGGACTTCAGTTCTTGAAATTAAAAAAAAAAAAAAAAAAAATCAGTTCTAGCTAATTCACTGAATACAGCCTTACACATGTTGTGTTGGATGAGCTTTTCAGCAATGCAGATGCTTTGAGCTGACAGAAAAGCCCACTGTTAATTAAGAGATTACTTTAGAAAGTCACTAAATGACTTCACTGGACCATAACAGCCTTGCCAACGAGAGTCACCTAAAGGCCTTCTAGGTTACAAACCACAGCAGGGCAGCTCTAGAGCTGGACACCTCGGCCAAGAGGTTCACAGCACTTATTTTTTTGCTGGAAAAGCTTGACACAAGCAGCCGGACTGACCACAACACATGCCACAGTGAACACATATAGGCCAACGTGCAAACTGACCGAAGAGCAGCAGCAGAACAGCTCCTCCCCATCACCGGGGAGTAACTTGCCTATACAGAAAATGAGCTGCTTGCAAGTCTGCTACATATTTTAACAAAGGGCTTGGCCATTATTGACCTTAAACCACTGGCACAAAATTTTATGCTTGTTACCTAATTAATCCAGTCTTCTGAGATTGAAGTTAGTGTAATCGACTTGTTCAAGAGAAGAGCTGCAAGGACTATGTCCTTCAATTAAACTGAAGAGGACAAATCTAAACTATCCATACTTTGCTCCTGCAGAACATCTTGGAATTCTGACAGGTCTGGGATGTGCAGAGCAGCTCCTGCTTCCTGCAACTCATTGCGGGGGAAAAAGAGAAGGTAAAAACATCTGAATATTTCTTTATCTGTACAGCTGCATATTCTGAATCTTGAGCTTGTACTGGGACAGTCACCAAGCACAAGCTGCTGAAGGCTGCTAGCAGTCTTGGAACAGGCACTGTCACTGAATTGCTCTCGTGTTTTACAATCCAGCTTCATCGTTACAACTGTTACTAAGATCTAAGGCCAACACAGTCCCAAGCGGCAGAATGCACTGAAAGCGTAGCTTGTATCCAAGTGTCCCCCTTGGGGTGAAATTGTTTTTGCGTTGAAAAACAACTGAGAAGAAACCCACAGAGCCATGCAATGACCTAAACGTTATCAGAAGGCATTCACCAATGAAGAAGCAGGTAACAGTAAGCATGTTATAACCACTGGCAGTAACAAACGGTGCTGAGAGTGGGGCTGATTGGGAAACTTCTCCAAAGATGTTGAGATTTCAGGGCTTTCAGCAGCCATGGCCAACCAGGTTCACACAGTATAAACCCTTAGCTTCTGTAAGCCTGCTGCAAATTCTTTGTGGCTTTACTCTGCCCTACCTACCATCATTATATGGTCATGGATGACTCAGAGTAGAATACCAATGGTGCTCTTGAACTGGCAAGGGATGGATAAAAGCATGGGAGAAAGCAGATGGGGTTTGCAGTCTTTTACACATCAGTTTCCTGACACAATGTTTTGCTGCTGTCTTACTGCAACCCTGCCAATATTTAATAAGAGAAAGAGGGCTACGTGGGTGGAAGGAAAAGCAAATCTCTCTCTTCAGCGTGCTTAGTCCTTTATCTTATTAAAACAGCATTTCCCTGTTTAACACTGAAGAACTGCATGAAGGCGAGGCACCTATGAGTTTTTGGATTTCTCAGAGCCTTTTGGGGCTGTCCTTGGCATCTGCATTTGAAGTTAGCATCATCAACTTGTTCAAGAGAGATTTGCCAGCCTACAATCTTGTTGCTGCAGGTTTGTCAAGTGAAATACCTGCAGGTACAGGCCTTCCTGGGATACAAGGCTCCCTCCAGATGAGTGAAGGTACTCACAGCCTTTTATCTATTGCTTGGCTTTTCCATGGTCAAAGCAATAATCTGAATCCATGAGACAACAGGGAAGCTCTTGTCGGCACAAGAGATTTTTTTTCCCTGCCTTTAAAAGAATCTTAGAGATTGTCAGCGACAACTGAAAAACCTCATTTCCTTGCCCTGATATATAAAAGTACTTAATCAAAAAGTGATGCAAACTGCAGCAAAATCTCAGTATGCTATGTCTTCATATAAGGGGTGAAAAGAAGCAGACATTGCCCTTTAAGCCCTCAGCATGAGGCACATGAAACAGCAGAACTGACACAAAATACAACTCCCAGTTTGGGAGTATGAGGTATATGAACGACCACAGAGGAACGTACATATGGATGGATTGTCATGACTTTGAGAACAACATGTTTTACAAGGGAAATGAAAAACAAAACTGTTGTACATCAGTATAAGCCAAATTAAGGAGATATTTCAGTTTCAAGTCTGGGCACAAAATAAGAGGGACTCAGTATTTTTCATAAACTAATAGACAACTGTGTTTACTTTGTTTCTAGCACCATCAAACACATTCTTTTCCATTTAAATTAAGCCCAAATTTTACAAGAAGAACGTTCAGAAAATATTTGTTAAGGTAAATAATCTAGAATTGTGATATGAATTTAAGCATAGACAGTTACTCATTTATAAAAAGCAACTCTTCTAGAACCCTAAGTTTTGGGGTTTTTTTCTTTCAATATTAAAAACAAAAACAATCTGGTACACCTGGCATGCAACCAAGTCCATAAGAGTGACTAACTGAGACACAGCAGCACAAGGATGGGAGCTGGAATGTGCTTGGGTCATATGAACTCCCTAACCCCAATCTGGATGTCTAAGGTTTGCTGACTTTGTTTGGTCTATCTCACCGGATGCTTTCCTTGGCATTGATACAGGTAAGGTTTTTTGCAGTCAACTAGATCAGTCTTCAACTGTAAAATTCTGAGCAGTCATTCTGATGTTAAAGAACTCTGACTGAAGCTTTGGCTGGGATATTAAATTCTAAACCTAATAAAAGACAAAAATAGTCTTATAAATATTTATAATTTATTCTTATTACATTTTATTTATTACTGCAGAAAGTATGAACCATGGAAAATTACTCTGAAGCCATCAAGCTTAGCGTATTATATGTGAAAGGCCATTTTTTACATTCTAGAAACAGATAAACACAAAGGCTTCTAAATAAATCCTTTAAAGCTCCTAATCCAAGACAAACATGATGATTATGACTGTAAAATGCTCCTGCAGAGCATTTGTAGGGTACTTTAATTGTTTCATGCAGTAGAAATAACCCTTCTACTGATAGGACAGCAGGCATAGCTAAAAGCTAGAGCACATCTGGTTGTTCTACACACATTGAAAATGGCTTCTTGTTCTGACATGCAATGACCACTAAAAAAAAAAAATAAAAATGGTGAAACCCATTATTTTTCCTGTAAAAATATTTTGACAATATTCCTGCTGGAACTCTTGAGCTGTGCCATTGCTTTTTACAGTGGAAGTAATGGTTGTTATTGGCCCAAGCTGCTACTATACCCCACAGAACGATGGGGCTTGATGGGTCTTCCTCTGCTGGCAGCTCTAGCGAGAACTGGAAGGTGCTGTGAGCTGCATTTAGTGCACAGGCTCTAACTGACAACTGAAGTGTCAGCACTAGAGCATCAGTATGTTCTTTTCATTACTATGTATTATTTGTACTGTGGAAACTGAATTGAAATAGATGCAAGAAAGTTATGTGCCACTTGGTCTTAAAGTCTCAGAAAACTTCGCTAAATTTACAATGAAATCTGAACCATGGTCAAATTTTGTATGGTAACCAGTAACTGATTTAGGCTCTTATTTTCAAAGAAGAAAGAGAAATTCAGATCATGATGCTGTGTAGTGAAACACCCTTTTGATTTTAGTCAAATCAAGAGATTTCCCTTTATTCTAGTACCTGGAGTTCTTTGCCTACAGGCAGCATTATCATCCAGAAAATTAAGTTGGCTTTAAAGCTGTTGCAATAAAATGTAAATGGCCAGCAAACGAAACAACAATGAAAAAATGGTAAGGGAGAAAGCAACAAGCTTAGACTTACCCGCTTACTTCCATGTATTTAACCTACATATTTCAGGAAGGAAGAGGCCGGATAACAAATTGATTGCCTTTTTTTGTGAATCACCTTCATTCTGAACTTTCTGATCTTAGCCTTCTCATAACCTTGCAATCCAATAATGATTAAATTCCAGAGATATTATGGAGACCACAAGGGCACTTAACTGAAGTGTACTGTTACCAATATGACATTTAGAATCAGGCCTGGAGTTGGCTGGGTAGATTCTCTAATATAATAAAAATAGCCTTTTCTTTCCCACATTTTACTATCTGTCTTTGTTTATTCAACCATTCAGCAAACCCAGCTGGATCACAGACATTGTCATCAAAGAAACATTCTAGGTCAGCCAGAAGTGGATGCCAATTGTCTAAAAATAAATAGAGGCTTTGTCACTGGAATATAATTTTAAGGCCCCTGTAATGAATAATGGAATAGAAAATCTTTCCAAGCAAGTGGGATACACTGATTTCAAGCAGAAAGATTTCACAGTTAATCTGAAATTCACAGTTATTGTAAGCTCCAGATAACCTAATTTTTATTTTACTTCAATAAAAATGATATATAGAAGAGCTTACTAAAAGGTTTGGTATTGTTTTTAAATACTTAAAGAGCTGCAGAATGCCTTGGAAGACAGATGAGACTAGCGCTTACCTATCACACAGACAAGAAAACTGAAATGATGTGGTGAACCAATTTCCTATGGGTCACCAAGTGGCAGAACTGGGATCAGATTTCACACTTTCTAGCTCTTATCCCTGATATAATGCACAAATTATTTCCTCTAAGCTAAGAGAAGAGACAAGATAAGAACACATAGCTTTATCAGTATAGCCTAATTGCTAAAGATCTTAAAGGAGCTTAAATAAGAAGCAGAGCACCTACAGAAGTCAAAGATGTTATAACAACTGCAGCTTGGCCCTGTAAACATATTAAAGAAAATACTTATCTAAATTCCTTCACAAAAGCTTTTAAAAGCTACTTCCTCAACGGATAAATACAAAAGTTTTCCAACTGACATTTAGCCAAGTCTCATCGGCTAAGAGGAGATTTTGTCTCAAGTGCTTGTCACTAAAGAGTAAAAGAGCATGTGGAAACTCATTGTAAATCTGTAAATCAAACAGAATTTTTTCTCCATTTTCTTTGGTCTTCCTTAATTCCTACCTAAAATATTTTCCAATTCTTTCTACTCAGCTTTAGGTGCCCTAGAAATGGAATAGTGCAGGGAAGACACTGCAAAGCTTTGCTTCTGCCAAGTTGCACTGTAACAGTGTTTTCTTCTGTTGTGCAACCTGAGATATCAAACAAAATTACAGTAAGCGTGAAAGCCAAATACCACGGGTAACGCCCGCAATAACAGCACGAGTGACTGTAATCCCAGCTGCATTTCCTTGGTGCAGACTAAGCTGGCCTCGGATAATCCTGAGCTACCTTTCCACTACTGCATCAAAAGCACTGAATAACCCTGCAGCGTCAAAAAGCGGTGCTGGGCACTTGGAGAGATGATAAAAAACACACTCAAAAAGAAGGGGCATTCAGATGAACAATCTTCTGATTATTAACTGTCAGTCCGTCAATTCGCCAAAGTTAGAAGTACCAAGGAAGCCCAGAGATTTGGGGTAGAGCAGCATCGGGGTCGTTTAGACCGAATTAGAAATATTCTAATTTCAAGTTTTCAGAAATGAATGGTTCTGCCTCCAATTCCTTCAGCTTGTTAAGAATGAATCCCACCTTGCAAAATGAATCCAAGTTCTATTAAGAACGCAGTAATCAGTTAGAAGACTACAATTTCAGAATCATTAAGTTAGATTCAAGGTACTTGTTTGTTATCTCCTTTTCACACGCAACAGAGGGGGAACAGGAAGGGAAACGTTTGAAACTCTCGTGTTGTTGCTAGGACAAACTGCACATCATACAATTGCATTTTTTGTATGTAAACTTTGTGGACCAGTTCAGTTCTTACGACAATAAAATACTACATTTTAAGAAGCTTCGTAATGCAGGAACAGCCTCACATTTTTCATAAACTCTGTTAGCAGCTGTTCTCCCCCATACCAATAGGGAAGGCACTTTTTCTAAAGTTACACTCAGCAATAGCAGGCAGAGGATTTGAGGAGGAGTAGTTTCGGCTTTCTGTCCAGCACTCAATAGATTAGATGACATTAAGGAATGGACTACATCCCCAAGAACCATAAATTCAAGTCCTAAAACAACAAAGTATGTCAATATTTCTTTTCAGAATGGGAGTCACTAAATTGATCTTCACTGAGCTGGTTGTGTTTTTCGCTTGTTCAGTATTTTGAAATCATCAAGATAAAATGTCCAAAGAATGACATAGTAACCGAGTAAGATTCAAGTGAATATAATCCACTGCTTCTTGTAAAACCAGGGAATTACTGAACACATTGCGATACTTCTGGCATTGCCTCTGTGAGATATAAGCTCTCTTATGCTTTTGACATCTGATGTTGCTGTAAAATACATTAGAAATGATGTTACATCTTTTCAGAAGGAAATCCAACCAATTTCTAACCTTCCATAAGCTGCAGAAATTGTTTAAAATCTAGAGCAAACTATCCCAGACACAAATAATTTTCTTTTCTAATTGGTTGGAACTCTACTGTTCCCTAAAAAAACCAACAAGCTCCTAACAAAATATTTCTTTACAGTGCTCTCATTCTGTAAGTGTTACAACTCAAAAGTTTCTTAGGTTTCTCAAAGTGCTTATGCATTCACAATAAAAATAATCTGGAAAAAAACATTTAAACAGGAAAAAAAAGGAAGAAAAAGGTTTTGCACGTTTTTCTCATCAGGTCGGGTTCTAGTTTTCTATTAAAGTTATTCCAAGAAAGAAATGATTCACACTCCCCAAGTTAAAATGCTGAGAAATTTATGGTATCTTCCATCCTCACCCTGCCTGCTCCAATGAGCCTGCAAGCAATGGGAATTAAAAGCCACAGCAATGACAAGAACGTGAAACCAATGCTTCCCAGCCTGTCTGGGAGAACATGTCGGATACTTGTGACCGCAAACTTGCCTTTGTTTACTCTGTTGTGAAATACTTCATATTCTGATCAGTTCTGTGGTTGAAAAAAGGCTTAATGAATAAAATCTGCTTTAGAGATAATACACAGACTGTTGTGAAGACAATTCCCTGTAAACATTGATACACAAACACTACCCTAAAGATACAAAAGATAGGGGCTGTCTGAAGTGATTCTAAGAACAATCTCATCATATTAATTGACACAAAAGAAGTGAAAACCTTTTTGAACAGATTTATCTCTTCAGAAGGAAGAAATGAAAGCTGCAAGACTCAGCAATCATCATTTTCTCCTGATGAGATTCAGACAGGCAGCACTCAAAGGGAAAGGTGACAAGATAACACAGGTTGTTCTGCGCAGCTGGAAGAGTTTATTTCTCCTGAATTAAAAGATCAGCTCAAGAGGAAAAATTTAAGGAGCTGGAACACTCTGGCCTTGTGTGGCGGGTTTGTGCTCACTCAGTGCTGAAAGACTTGCTGGAGCGTGGCTTCACTGTGCCTTTCCTTCCAACTGGCTGCGTACGGGCAGTACGCGTTTCACAACCCCTTGCCCAGCCTCCAAGCCAGGGAAGCTCGGCTGTTAAAAGTCCCTAACATCACATCCCCCTTCCAAGTCAGAACTTTGAAACACATTAAAAGATTTAGAGACTAACATTAACATAACATGAAATATCTATAGTCGACCTTGGGGTTGAGTTATTTATTGCTCAGTTAGGGAAGTACTCTCCTGCCACTGCTCGAACCTTCTGTGCTCCCCTGAAGCACTGGTACTGCTAGGGTAATGAATGGGGCTTGCTCACCAGTTCCTTGCCTTGGCATTCCTGGTCTCCTCCTATAGCCCCTGCCGGTTTGAAACGTTTTCTGGCAAAATCACCTTCTTTTCTCCTGGAATTTGTGCATCAGTCTTCTGCTACTCTATATTCTGCCTGTCTGGGTCGACTCACACACACAGCCGCACGACAAGCTCAGGAGACGTCCCTGCTCCTTGCCACTGTTCTTCCCCATTGCAGACCCGCACAGTGTCATTTTCACAAGACAAAACCAAAAACATTATTAATGTTAGTCTCATGGGATCTTTCAGTGTGAGTCTTTCAGACATCACTCTCTATGCAGTATAGGCATTCTTGGTTTCATTCTTCTGTTGCAAAAAATGTCAAAAGGTGATAGTGCTTCACTGCTGCTATTCTGCAATTTAACAGTATCGAGTTTGCAAGGGTTTTAATGGATCTGAGGCTACTGTAAATTTTTGGATTAAACAAAAAAAAAAATTGAACCATCATAGTGCATCTTTTTTCAACACTTGTTTTGAACAAAACAATGAGAACTCCAACTTACTACCTTAAATAAAATCCCTCTAGTCACTACCAGGCCTACTGAATTCACACACTGACACTGGGGATACACTGCCTCAAGCCTCCTGCTGTAATAGTTTTAAGTGTTTTCTGCAAGATCCCATCCTCTGTGGTAGCTCTGGCAACTGCAGGCCACATTGTGTCTGAATCTGGACAGGCTTTGTTTGTGTATAGTTGGTTTTGATCAGGTTGACATGTACTAAATTTAACTCTGGTCTTTGTTCCACTGTGCTTTTGGCAAAAGCTCCAGAAACAATGTCTGCAAACATAAAATGTCTAATAAGTTTTTTATTTCATTGGCTAATCGTATATCTGCAGTCAAAACAGCAATCTTTATATTCTAGTGGGATATCACCCATTTGCTCTATTTGGCAATACCAGTTAGTGGCTGATGGTCAGCTGGCCTCTCGAAGACGAATCATGAAAACTTCTCACATAGCTGAATCAAAGCCAAAACCTCCTCCTCTTTTTGACTCTACCGGTGCATAATTATTTATTCTCTTGTAGCAACTACATACATCAGTTGCTGAGTTTTGGTTCTGATTACACAGAGGTAAAAGTAGTGTATAAAGTCAGAAAGCTTAAGTCATTTCGGTACTGTCACAGTCCTGGGGCTTTCCATGTTTTGGTTGGTTTGGGGATGGCAGGGGAGCAGGGAGCAGGGTGCAGAATTTGTGGATTTACAATCAAGTCTGTACGTTATCTTCACCCATCAGCATCCTCAGGCTGCTGATTCAGACAGTTTCTCACGTAGGAACTTCTTCTGCATCTCTTCCTAGTCTATCTGGGACAGTGGAGTAGTAATAGCTACACCTTTAGTGTGACTTTTTTGCACACTCTGGTGCATCTCCAAATGTGTTACTGACATAACATGGATTTGACACTCTACACTAAGATTTCTATACCTTTTTAAAACTCAGCTATACCACCTCTTCTGAAAGTCACTACTCCAGACACCCAGATGCAGCTCCCGCACTGACCAGCCCTGGATCTATCCAACCCAACACAAGCTGCACGCTGAGAAACCGCAAGAGAGCAGCTCTCCCTCGTTCCTCCTCCCTGCGCTTGCCACTCGTTCCGCTCCCAGGCTCACCCTACCTGCAGACCTTACCCTCTCCTCTTCTGCTTCCAGTCCTCCACAAACTGACCCACAACCTGCACATCTTAGCTTCAAGCCACACACCACCTTCTGCCCTCTCCACGGGGCCCTTTCACAAGCTCTGCTGACCGTAGACTCCAGACTAACTCCAGCATATTATTTATCGCCTTTCCTGCCAGCTGAGTATATATCCAAATACAGTGACAGTGCTGCTCAGGCTCAAAAGAGATTTTTCTAGCGTATGAATACAGACAAGACTGCTGCAATGACCATCCATCCAGTCAATAAACACTTCTGGCAGGCCAAATTGTCCCCCTGGGCTGTCCCTTGGCCATCACTGCTCTATGCTATCAAAACCATGCTGTAATTTTCAGCAGAGCATCTCTGGGGTTGAACCGAACTCAAACGATAATCTAAGAAAACTGTCTCTTTCTAAAAGATTAGAATGCAAACAAAAATGTAATTCTGCTTTTTATGGGCTGTTGTTATGACCCTCCTGTCCTTATGAGGAGGCAGAGCTGCTGCATTAAACAAAGTAAAATATTTAGCAGATATATTTCTGCTGGACTCCAGCTCTATGATCCACATGGTTTGTGGCTGCACGTCTCTTCTCCTGCAGCGTTTCGTATTCTTCCTCATGGCCACAGCAGCAGAACTGTATCCATAGTTTTTACCACAAACAGAATGGCTTGCCTAATGGACGAACTCTACTGCTTTAAAAAGCATTTTGCTTCTGAGGCTCTCCATCTCTTATCACAGACACAATAAAAAAGCTAAAAGAAAAAATAAAAAACCTCCTTCAAAATGGAAAAAAAATTCTTGAAACTACAAGTCACAAATTACTAGTCACAGTGTTTTCTATCATTTCAACCACTTTTAGCACCTTCTGTCTTAGAAGGCAAAAATGCATCTCTCCCCTGTATTTCAAATCTTACTGGAATGCAGCACTGTTCCAATTTCTTTGATTCAATTTCACAGTTACCTTTCCTCTTTCAGAGTCAAAAAAACCCTGTTGTTAAGTGTCTCAAGTGTGTCAAAACCAGCTGTTACTGTCCAACCAGTATTTCTTTTTGTTATGCTCAGTCCATTCTCATCTAAACTTTCCTGTACACCTGGCAAATTTCAACTCCACTGCATGTTTTACATCCTCTGTTCTCCCACTGAGGATATCTTCTATTTTCTTTTTATGCCTCGTACCACATGGAATTCAGCCATCACATGAGATTTTTGAAAGACCACATGTGCATGCTCGTGTTGGAGTTTTTTAGTTATATATCCCGCTCCAAGTTGGCTATGCAAAATAACAACATAACCTTCACAGCCCTATATGTGTATTTTGTCTCAAAACCTCAGCTTTTAGAGGAGCTGTCCCTAACACTGCACCTTGCCAGCTAAGAGCACGATGACCTGGCACAATTAAGTTTTTTTCCTGAAATAAGTATTTTGGAGCTCTCCCATTGCTACCAAGAAAGGCCATGGAAGAAGGATTGACTATATAATGTACATTGACAGGACTGATTTATAATGAAAAATATGGTATTGATGAGGAAGGCAGTCTCAAGCAACTCAACTGAAACGACACTAAACAGGAATATCAAACCACCATGCAGAAAATGTGAAGGGGAAAAAAAAAGTGGCACTCCCTTGTATTTTCTGATCTCAACTACCACTCACACTCAAATGTTGTGATTTTTACATGAAGTCATAATTTGAGATCACATTTATGGTCTTGTGCCAGAACCTTTGTGCTCCTGCCCGCACGGGGATAAAAGAACTGGAAGCCTGACAGCGATCGAGCTGCTGAGGTTTTACCTGGCAGTCGCTACAAAACCCAAGGGACCAAGTTGCCCAAATCACTCTGAATCTGAGAAAGGCTGTTAGGTCTTTGAAACCAGTTACACAAAAGTGGCACGAGCACACTTCAAAGGCACCAGTGCAGTATATTCATGAAGTTTCAGCAAAAAAGCACACGCGAGAAGGAATGTCAGGACAGCCAGGAGCCAGGAAGGCAGCCTTTGATGGGGCTATGAGAACAGAGACCAGGGGAAACCAAAGCACAGCCAAAGTCAGAAGATTCTTAAGGAGCCAAACTTTTCCTGGAGCAACTGAAGAAAAAAGATGCCAAAGACTATCCTGAGGGAGAAACAAGCCCCTGATTAGACATATGGATGACTATTGTAAATAATACGCAGGAGAGCGGAGAAAGTCTACTTTTTGCCCTAAAAAGAGCAGCTCAAAGAGGCTTCAAAGAACAAGACAAAAATGAAGTTTTTATTTAAACTAATTGTTAAGATAGTGTTATATAATCCTGAGAATAGAAGGTCCATGCCTGTTTTTCCACAGGAAAAACACCTCCAGAACCAAAACAATTCTAAAGCAACTATAAATTTATAGCTCTCACAGTAATCTAGTACCAGAGAAGTCTGTGTAAAAACCATGCAAATCAAAGAGCTGGCTTCTGTCAAGCCCATAGTCTCAAAAACAAAGGTTCCCTGCTACCTATCAACACTCATTCCAAAATATAAAATTAAGGCCTGTGCTTTTTTTAACGGGATGCATCTAATTCAACCTCATTCAAAAAGGCATCTGGGTCCTCCAGCTCACTGAGTTCTCTGTTCAACTCATATTCCTGAGGCTACAATGGAACATTATAGCTTAAAAGACATGCTACATCTCTTCCACAATTTAAAACAGAGATTGTAGAAGAAATGTTGCCTAGTGTCCACCAACATATGAGAAGATGAAGGAAATAATTCACACTAAGAAGTCTCCATAACTGAAGTGCTGGCCATATTTAACATCAAAACAAACCAATCAATGCTACAAACTTCTACGTGACAGCAAGCTTCTCTGCTGTCCAGACAACATAGGTGCAATTCATATAACCAAATTCTCTTATACCCACATATATATATATATTTTTTTTTTTTTAAGTGTTACACATTTCCCATACATTTTGGAGGGATTGTGCTTCCAACAACGGAGGGAGCACAACATTCTTTGATCAGTAATAAGGGCTGGTCTCATCGATGATGCAGTGACACTTCAGGGGAAGGTTTCAGAACAACGCTTAGGAAGAATAGTTTGTGTGTTTGCAAAAATAGCCCGGCCAGAATCATCTATGTTGCTGAGGAACACAAATGTCTCTGAGTGCTCCAGATCCCCACTCTGTTGTTAACCCTGCCCTATAGCTCTGTTTTTATCATTAGATCGTAAAACTTTGTTCACTAAAACAAAGTATTTTTGTTCAACAGTAGATTTACTTTACAGCGTATACAGTCCTTCTGAGAAAGGCCACAGCTACCGAATTATGCCTTTAAACTGTTCTTTTAATTCATCACAGCATCTATGGGTCAGAGAAAACAACGTTCCATTTGTTTGTGTTTTGTAACTGCTGCGCTGGCTGTGACACCATCATTCCCCAACAGTGTTTCAGTAACAGGTGTCAGAGGGGCATATGGGAACTGTTCCTCCACAGTTTTTTTCCTTTTTAAAGTAGCTATCCTCAAAACGATTCTCCTCTTAGCTACAGACTGAAATCTTTGCACTGTCCATAACAATTACAGATATGAAGGAAAAAGCATTCTTTTAAAGTCATTTTCTCTAAGAACGCGTCACATACTGGATGCCACAGCAGCATGGCCCCAACACAGAACTCACTGCTGTGATTTTCTGGGGCTTTTTGATTGAATTTCAACAGCACCTGCAAGAAAGCTAGGTAGGCTACGCACCTGAGAAAGCCTGCACACGCACCTATTCTTAATTTCACAGGAACAGGGACCACAGATGTTAGTAAAATCTAATGCAGACAACTCTTCAAACACGAGCTCTCGCTGCTTTACACAGCCTGGCACGAATCACTCCTTCCAGGAAGATGCTATCAACAACGAAGCAGATAGTGTCATATGAACCATAAAACTTAATGGACCATAAAAGTAAATACATCATAGCCTCACAGAAGGCGGCGGCTATCATTATTATTACTATGCAAGTTCATACTCTTTAAAAAGGTGATTCTAAAGCACATGGGATTTTTTATTATTTTTTAACACTGAAAACAATTTTTACTTCCATTTTTTCCCCCTCACAAAAACATTTCATTTTGACATATTTTGGTTGGAATACCGCAAAATGAAGTACTTTTTGTGTGTGTTTTTACTCCCATATTTCCCTACTTTTACTGCTTATTATACTGCAGTTTTTCTCACTAAAGCAAATACAGAAAGAACTTTCCAAATCAGGAAAGAGGAAGTCTGGGGATTTTTTAGCTTTTGATTTTTGAACTCAGTTGGGTTGAAAAAAGCGAGGATTTTCATTTCATTCAAATATTTTGCACCAATTTCTGCTTTAATAATAATTACAGTAAAAATGCAAACAGATGACAAATCAATTTATCATTTTAATAAAATGTTTTACTTGAAATGGAAAATGCAATTCTCAACAAATTCAACATTTGGAATTAATATGGCATTTGTATGAATTTAGAAAAAATTCAAAATAAATGTCAGCTCTTGTACTGACATCAAGGTCTGACTAATAAAAAACAAACCAATTAACCGCAATGGCTGGAAGTCTGTGACTTTTTAAGTTCTTTTCTTGATCACTAGTGTTTGCAAATGCTCGGAATAAGAGCTGCTGGATGCCATGTGCCATTACAGAACTGGAGCCAGGGAAAACCACCTTGTCACTTGTGTTTTCCTGGTCTAAGCAAAACAGATTTAAAGGGACACTATTCACTTTCAGGGAATAATTTAAATAGCACTGCTTTTCTTTATGAGCTATACTTCCCTTTTTTACAATTCTGTACTAGTCCACAGTTCACAGGATGTGAGTTTTTCATTATAGAAAATTCTGAAGAGGAAAGAAAAATACAGATTTGTCTGGAAATGTCAATTACTTGAGGAGAGAAACAATGAGGAAGGTCAAAATCTCTCTCAGTCAGTATTGACGAAGCCTGAGGATTAGAATTACACTGTTATAATTCTACAATTTATGCAGACTGAGATAGAGGCTGAAAGGAAAAGCTTTTCTACTTAATATTTCAGGCAGGGGAAAAGTTATAAAACAAACAATAAATACTTATGAAACAATCTGGCTTAGTCTAATGTAATGGAACAGGAAATAAGATTAAAACTGTTAAAAACATGAATGTTGATACTTCTCTCTGGAAGACGCTGCCTTCCAAGACACCACAGAAGTCATTAGCCTTGACCAAAGCTAACAAAGCCCTGCCTGCGCTCACGGCTCGCCACGGCGTGATTGCGCGCTGCACAGTGCTACAGGAAACCAGAGGCTGACATGAATGCACCAGTGCTGCTGCTGCTGCTGGCAGCCAGCTCCAGAGCAGTAACAGCGTCCATTCGGTCAGCTCTTCTGCAACATTCTAGGAATTCTTTTATTCCTCTGTTAGCTTTGCTGCAAGTTTTCATCACAGCTTTCCAGAAAGTCAGGTGATACGGAGTTACTGTATGGTGAGGACAGTTAAAATTTAGTGATATTTAACTGCGGCTTCTAGCAGTGTTGCAAGCTATTAAATATGTCGTGTTACTATCAAAAAAAAAGATACGTTCACAGAAAAAGGGGGCCCAATTCCAACCTCAGACATTCTGACTTTGTAAGGGTGTCATTCCTTTTTCATTAACCAAGTCAGTCTCGATCTACACTATCATCAGTGAGACAAAACTCTGGTCTTTTAAAGGTCGGTGATAGGTTTGGGGGCAGGGGAATCAAGTTTTAAAGCAGTCTGCAAATATATTCCACTATCTGCACATAATAATGAAAAAGACACTATTCAACACATGGAAAACTAAAGCATCTGTGTATCTTCAATAAAGTAACTCCAGAAAGTCCCAGATGTTAGTATGCCAAGACTTGTTTTCTTCAAAGCAAGTGATCTAAATTAAATTTTCCCAAAGGAAAGGAACATTTCTAATGAAGTCGTTTACAACTGATGTACCTATTAAATGTTCTTATATAACAGTATTTGTTAAAACAACAGAAGAAAGTGCCCCTCGAACAGTTTTATCTACCCATTCCTAGGTCAGTCATTCAGAATCCTGGATTTCGTCAAATACTACTTATCTACTCCAGATAACAAACATGGACCCGAACAAGAATCATCTTAATTTGGAACGTCTCCATGGAAGAAGGAGCATCTGTGCCCCGTGACTGGGGCTTTTTAAGTATACACTGACATGAGTGGTCATGCAATACAATCACGAAACTCATGAGCGATGTTAAGAGTTCAGTGTTGGACTGAATGGACTCCAAATAATGGTAAAACTGTCAGCATCACTTGGAAAAGAATTAGGCCAACGACAAATGTTTTTGATACTTCCACACTCATTACACAAGTCTAAGTCATACTTCATTTAATTCAGAACAGATGATTCACTGATCACTCCTTTCTTGAGGCTTCAGATAGTGCATCTCTGACATATCACCATCCACAATGAAAAATAGACACTAAAAAGTAAAATCATTTGGTATTTTACCATACGCCTTTGAAGACCAGCATTCTGCTCTCTGGTAGCGTGCAGCTATACAGACAGAATAGTCATTCCTCTAGGAGACTTAAAATCTTGGTTCACACCAAAATGCAACCTGTTAGCACACAGTTGTGAGAGACCTACACAGAGCGAACATCATGGGCTAAAATTTTGTCTCCACTATTGACTTTGCCATACCTCTGTATGCAACAGTAGGACACATTCTCTTTTCTATATGCTTACAACCAACTTCTACCATCTGACAAGGTCTTTTTTATGTATTGACCCATTACAAAACAAGCTTACCTTGAAGGAAAACATGATCCCACCAAAGTCAACAACAAAAGTCACTAAGCCATTGTTGAAACAGTGTCATTTATTTCTCAGAGCATGGTCTCTGGTTCGGTCAGTGTTAACACAGACATCTCCTTTGCTCATACTTACAGCATAACAGATGTCTTATCCTTGAACTGTACACTAGTGTCTTCCCACTGTTATTTGTGCAAAATGCTGCAATACCTGCCTTCTGCTAAAAGAAAAACTTAATTTTAAAAAAAAAAAAGGCAAAAATCTCACAACACAGTTCTGGAATTTAGACGTACTGATCAGTATGTTTTCATTGCCAGCTGTTACGTGTACTTACTTACTGGCACCACATTTGCTTCTGACTGAACTTCATGCATTACAGCAACTTTTGCAGCCCTCAGCACCTTTACCAGTGAAACCCATGAACCAACTTAGTTTTGGAGTCAACGCTGTAGTACCAACTCAGAAGCAAAACAGAACAAATCTCGGAAACCATATACAAACTAAGTGTAAGATGGGCTGGATCTGAACACGGTGGTACTTCTGTGTCACCATGAGCCACTTATAACAAAACAGTTAACTAGAAAAATCACACTAACATGATAAATAACTAAATTCTAATGCTTCCTCCTGGTGAACTCTGTAACACTTCTGCTGTTTAACACAAATATTTAGCAACATTCCAGAAGCATGGAATGACATATTTCAGGAATAAAAATAGTTGTTAAAAAAATGAAGCAATTTATAAAACAAATTCATTCATAGCTCAACCCTGCTTGGAGCCCAGAGTTTCTATCAAAGAAAAAGAATATCTTGTAAATATCGTGTAAAGCAGTACTGCTTTTTGCTTCCAGACCAGTCAGGAATTGATAGCTCTAGCTGAATAATTGATGGAGCCAGTATACAACAATTAATCCCAGCAGACTGGATCAAATAAAATGAAGCAAGTTTATAATTTAAAGTACTTATTCCACAAAGAAGAATTTTGTTCACAGAACACTAAAGAAATGGCTAAGGCAAGCTACAACGGATGATCTTCCAAATATACTTTCCAAATGCTACTCACAGTAATACATAGATCTACTTTGAATAAAGTAAATATATCCCAGCTAATTAAAACAGCATCTGAGATCAGAAATGAAACATATGCTGTTGATGTGGGATTTTAATGCCTAAAATAAGCAAAGAGGTCATCTTGTAGGCTTTTTTTAATGTAGGCACTTGAAACAGAAACACACATTAACTATTAAAAAATACACTGAACTATATGGCACCCTGTATCATTTGTTCCAAATAGCACACAAATCACAAAATTAGGCTCTTTGACCATCCTTCTTCAATTTATTAGATATTCACTCAGCTACTTTGAAATATTTTAAGGACTCTGGAAAATTGGACTGAAAATATATTTGAACTATGGAAAGGACTAAATACATGAACAAATCATGTTTATGGTCAAATCTCACTATGTTTAACATTATCTTGTTAAAATCCTAAAAACTCTGTGTAAATCACACAGGTTTTCTTCTAAAAAGATAAGCTTGTTCTTCATTTGCAATTGAGTCACTGTGGTTCAAAAGGGATCGCTTTTGTGAACAAACCTGGCAAAAAAATATTGTTTTAATAGAGAGGAGAAAAAAAAAAGGGAGTCATTTCCCATCTCCCCATACTTAAATTAGTCACAAAAGATTTTCAAAGTTATGACCGCCGTTTGTGAAATACCACAAAATCCCATTGATTGTTTAACCTAGGCACACAATATGGAAATCTGGGAACAGATTTAGGTCATCAGGATTTACTGTTGCGCTTAACATAGCGGAAAGATTAATTTTGTTAATGGCCTGAACTCTATACTCACCATTTAGTAACCTGACAAGACATACACATGCACACACTTATTTTGTTTTTCACCAGGATGAAACGAGATCTCTCCGCGTTCAACAGCTAAGCAATCATCAGGGTCTGCCAGCAGCAAGCAAGTAGTTGGTATCCAGCCAAGGATATTAGCATTATAACGAATCCAGTATCAACCCATCATGGGCATCGACTGTCCAACCATACCAACCATTACCAAAACCCTTCCTGAGTTGGAATTTGGAATGTGAGACAGTGATTTCTGAATATACACGATGCTAGAGGCATCTCTAATATTTAAAATAACTGAGCATGGAACTATTAGAGCATACAAAGTGGAACAGTGATGGGATAAGGGCAAATCTGCAGCATAAAGACAGGGCTCATATCACATGATGAGAAAAATCATAAATGAAGAGCACTAAAAAAAATAAACAAAACAAAAAAGAAATGATTTCTCTAGATTAGCACAGTAAGATAGCTTTGTGATGACTGCTATTCTACAAGCAGAGATTTTTATTACCAAAATCTCTAATAAGAGACAGCTTAGACCTATGCCTTCTATCAAGGTGGAGAAAATTATTTTTCCTTATATTTAAAAGATTATCACTTCATATCTCATCTCCTCTTATTAAGTTTACAGCAATATTAAAACAAGATTTGGGTGAATAAAGAACATAATATACTCCAAAATAGAGAACATATTCTTTGGAGCATTATAAATGCTCCTGTCTGCTTGAATGGAATTTTAATGGAACAACCCACCCTCTTAGGAGAAAAATAAAAAAAAGATGACAGAAAATATTATCCTTTTCCAAAACCTTCATTAAACAGTCTTGCTTTACAACCACTACAGATCACTCTATGGACTCTGTTGCTCAGGGACTGTATCAAAGAAAGCACCCATAAGAGATTAACAAATCACCTTTATGAATTCTTGCCACCAGTCGGAACATTTATACAACTGGAACAAGTAATCTGGGAGGAAAAAAAAAATCCTAATACATATCAGCATTAAAATAATGGCTGATTTTAACCTATCTCTGTATATTTTACTACTTTTGATCAGCAAGCCAAAGAAAAACAACCAAGTTTGTGATGTGAGAAAGGTAACAGTGCACAGCTCCACACATCATTAAGAGAGACACTGTATTGGGAACTGGGACTTCTGAACAGACGACAAAAATAGTTGCGTGACATAATGTCTAAATCTTGAGAAGCGCTAGGGAAAAACTCTATGTTTAAAACACAGACATTATATTATGTGCTTACAGCCAAGTATCTGCTGGAATTTACTGTTTGCTCCCAAAACAAATCTTTACCTGCGTCACTGAGATGAAGCATGAAAGCAGGGTCAAATTTGAATCCTCTGATATTAATGGGAAGCTATTTCTTTATTGTCACGCTTTGCCAAAAGCTGAAGTGACCAAAAAAACACCATAAATGTAAGATTTTGCTGCTGGAGACTTTGTTTACTTTGCCTTCAGTAGAGATTTTTTTTTTTTTTTTTTTTAAATTTTATTTTTTTTCAGCATCTAAATGCAGGCTGGGTCCCAAATTAGAAACGACAACAGAAGAAGACAAAACACTGTGTGGCTGTTGATATATGGTAATTAATGATAATTAGTAGATGGGGAAAAACTTTTTAAGCAAGTTGACTTGAAAGGCAACTGCAAACTTTATTGCATGTTGTCTCTTAGGTACTATACTAAGATCCTGGATGAGACAAAGTGTTATCACAAGAAAATTAAAGGCATCACAATTACAGCTGCCCACAAGACAAGACCAAGGACTTGACATAAAAAAGCAGAGCAAATGCCAGCAAGTAACAATCACAAAGTGGCTGATGAGGAATTCAAAAGAAAGTTGAGCATTTTTCAAAAAGCACTACAGACTGAAGATGCTTGTCCTTTTACCAAATAAATGGTAAAACAAAAATAGCTGTGTAAGTCTCAGACCACCCACCCTATGCACCCGATGAGCGTTAGTGAACTTTAGTGGAGATAGAGGGTAGACGTGCCCGTGATTTCCTAAGCTCACATTTTAAACCAGGTGCTGAACTGCAGATTAATTACAATCAATGACCTTTGATAGACTACAACATAAAAATTAACACCAAACCTCAGGTACACTAAAACAACTTAGTATTCATTTTATCTCTAAAATAGCAATTCCTTTCTTTCACTCCTGATAAACTTAACTAAGCCTATTTCTTTCTTCCCTGTTTCCTTCCTTTTCCACATGTAAAATGTACTCGGATTCATTTATCTGAACAGCACCCATAAAGTACTCTTTCCACCCTCTATTACATTTAGGTGAAAAGTTCACCACCCATCACATCAGTTCATTTGTGCATTAAGGGCACAAATGTCTTAATAGTTACAGCTCATGCCACCCCACACTTACACAAAAATGTTGCCTTTTATTTCATCATCATACAAAGGCTGTTTTAAAATTGAAAGAAGAAAATGCAGAAATAGTTGCTAATTTTGCAAAGTCTTTTACTCAGTCCCTACTCTAGGTTGATTAAAAGAAACCAAGTTAACCCAGCAGTCAGGATCAGAACCGGCCAATGAAAGATTCTTTTCAATAGCCGGAGATATCATAAAGAAAATAAATGCATCTAAGCTATAATTTTTTCTCAGCAGCACGGCATTTAGATAGCTAATTTCAGTTAGGTATTGAAAAGGCCGGAAAATGGTGCCACTACTACTCGATACAACCAAACAAAAACCCCTAAAAAGCAGAGTTGTATATTTTTTTCCTACACCAGGAGAAGGACTCATTTTGTCTTGTCCGTCCTTCCATCAATTTAATGTAAACTTCAATAACATATGGAAAAGAGGCAGAGGCTCTGGAAGTCCCTGCTAAGCACTCTGAAAACGGGGAAATATTTATTCACCATCATGAATGAAATAAAGTCCAATTTCAAGAGGACTAAACTACTTCAAGGAAGTGCCAATGTATACCTGCTACACCTTGGAACAGAAAATGTAGTAATAAACATGTCTTATTAGAGTGGAAAATGTTGAAGTACTGATGGCAGTCAGGTGTAACAATTACTACATTTGCAAATGGGCCATGCTGCTGGAAAAAAAGTTTTTCCTCTTGACCCAGTTCAGAATACTGTTCTTGGTGACGTATTAGACACGGACAGAGCTGGTTTTCTCCATAAAATAAAGCAGTATCTTCTGGCACAAAAGAGCGCGGAAAGAAAACTAAATGCAGCCAATTTGCAAATGAAACTTATGACCCAATAACGTCTGCAGGGATCTGATACCACTGACTCTCTGGTACAAAAGATTTTTTTGCTGCCTTCCCAGCAGTATGCACCAGAAATGAGTAAGAAGATGGAGAGCACACAATGGAAAGAAAAACAACTTAAATCTCAACAAGGTGAAGGAGAACACTTGTATAAATAGGAGCAACTAGGTATCGAAAATTTGCCAGGGTCACCCCTCCCACCCCCTTTTAAACAAATCTTAGTTTAAGAAGAGTTACAATACATCTTTAAGCCACAAAAAAGTGACAAAAATTACTAGATGTGATCAGGTTAATGCAGTGAAACTCTTACTGAAATAAAAAAAAAAATTAAAAGACTCCTGCCTTTTTTTTCTTTATCTTAAATCTCAAAAGAATTAAAAAAAAAACCCAAAGAACTATTAATCATTTGTTAATTAACAGAAGACTAGAAAACGTGCTAGCAAAATATTCAGGTTTTCCATTCTTTAAAGAAAAACAAATATTTTATACTTTTTGAGATTTAAAACCATAAGAATAAAAATCGAAGCTACTTTCCAATCATGGTGGCTTTCAGTATCAGCTACAGCTTTCTGTGCTGATAAATGAACTTTAGTCATCCAGTAACTCATTTCTAAAATTTTACATAATTAACAGGGACAGAAATACAATTACACAGAGAAGCAGGACATATTGTTATAAAAAAATGCATTCACTTCCAGGCTTTCCAAGACAGCTGAAAGGCAGAAGGATCCCCCAGCTCAGAGGCACAGACATGGAAAGAAAAGGTCCTGTCACCACACCTGCATTAGCATTTAAGTCTTAATGAAACAATACAGAATCCCTGGATTTGTAATATAGGTGTTTTTCAAAAACGTTAACTCATTTATAGAGCAAGGCCTGCTGACTTTCAATGAGCTTCTAAATCACTCATTTTCCCTGAAAGTGAATAAATTATGTTATGTAGTAAAAAACATATGGCATTTTCAATTAAATATCAGAATTAGTTTTGCATTCTGTAACCACTGAGAATTTACTTTCCCATCAATATTTCTTAAGTAGCAATTCCCCTTCTGTGGTTTTTCTCCTATTTTGTTATGTTTTGTTGACTGCCATCGAAGGACTGTATTTTCACTGAGTACTATCTCCTCATATTGGGGTAGAAGAATTCTGTTGTTCTATTGTCAAATATAACAACCTGAAGGAAACAATTTGCACAGATTTGTGTCAGGAATCTCACGCAGAGCGATGACAACAAGGACCACTGGAGATCAGTTCCTATTCTACTGGACAGCGTCTTACCCCGCTTTACGGTTACAAAGCAGGTGCAAACCTTCTACAAACACATTTTAAATTTTGCGGTTAAACTACAACCAACGTAAGTTTATTACAGCTACTTTTTTAGTTACCCATACTTAATAGCACAAATATGTTTGTTTTTCTTATAATAGTATTTTTTCTAGAGATGTTTTGTATATTACCAATCACTTAAGTAGTAGGGGTTTTCCCCAAAATTTTTTTTTAATCCATACACATTTGTATGTTTTAGTACAGTTAACTGCTTCCAAATTAAATGTCTCAATTTTAATTTGCTAAAATACAACTTTCTCTAGCAAACTAAATTTTCAGAACTTATGGTGAGTGTTTTCAATGATCTGCTTTGAGGAACAGTCAAAGGGGAGAACACCTCTTCTGTGGAATGCCAAATTAAAGAGAGTATGTGCACAAAGGATTACCTTCAAGAAGAAAAAAAATCTTGCAATTAAAATGTTCACACACAAGTATTTTAAGCAATCTGACTTTATCCATAAATACACTGTGCTTCTACGTGAAATTTGCATAAAGCTCATTTTTTTTCAAAACTGTTCTCTTCATTTTTGCTCCTAAAAACAGAGCAGACCTACAAGACTTTAGTAAAACGTATTACTGAAGAAGTATCAGTAAAAATAATAATTTATTTCTTTTCAAAACCATACGAGCTGTTTTTAAGTTCCAGCTGAACTCTATTGGGGCTTTAATTTTTGTTGTTTTTCTTCTAACAATCCTGTTTGTTTCTCCAGGCATATTATTCAAAGCAGATAAGCCGAAACAAGAAAAAGCCTTTTCAATCCACTACAGCAGCTGGGGCAGAAGTTACGGTCTTCTTCCTTTCTCTCGTTTGCACACAAGCACACACGCGTGCACACACAGACCCCATGTCAGCAATGCATGCAGAAAGACTCACGCTGTGAATGTGTCTCTGTCCCCATGGTACGACAGTTTACAAGGTTGATGTCGGAGCAGCACATTTCTTGCACTTCAGAATTTCCTCCTCATTTCTTCAAGCTTTCGCCAAGAAAGTAACTGACAATCATCTTAATACTACTGCCCTCTACTGCTTAAAAATTAGGGACAGCAAAAAAAACCCTCTTATATTGTATTAATTCTTGACTGAGGAACTCAAATATAGAATTTCAGTATTTTAAAATCGAGAACTTTTTAATTAGATGCATTATATGACAACGAAGAACTGTGGCAGATGGCTCTTTCCTCTGTTTTGGATAAAATATTATTATGGAAGTTGTTAATATTGATAGAAACTGCTGTATCTATTCCAGTGGTTTAATAAAGGCAATTAGAACGCATATTCATAAAATATATTAAACAGTTTCTTTCCCAATCAAATGACACCTGCAAAATACATAAAAGCAAGCAGAAGCAGAGTTAATACTCCACACATTTTTGTTTGTATAACTGAAAATCATGCTTGAATTACAGATTAAACTGGACCTTAGAAAAACGTGGTGCCCTCACTGAAAAGCAAGGTGTGAGTATCTCAGTAATGATCAGGGATGTAAATACAGATACAAAAACTAGATGTTAAGACTTGGTTTAAGGCTGTCCCATATGTCTGTACATAATTTTCTCCAAACCAACCAACTTATTTTCATTTTAGTTTGACCTAGTCACAAATAAGATTCACTGGATATTACGTGGAATTACTAGAATAGGGTTTTTTTCCCCCTGAACATTTGGAACCATTCTAACCTCTTTTCCATTCCTCTAAGATTTAACAGCTTGCCCTTCACTTCAGACTACAGCAGAGTACAGAAATAGGACAGATGTTTCAAACATAGGTGATGAGGTCATATCTCCTTCTGAGCTATATTACAGCATGTACTATGTGTATTGAAAACAGATCTGAACGAGACATCAGATTCATACTCCTCCTGAGGACATTAAAGACAAACTCTCACTGATCTGTTTCTCATACACGTCTATTTTCTGACCTTTCAGGCCCAACAGCAGCTAGCTGCTACTTTGCAGCACTGAAGTCTGCCATATTTTCTCCATCGCTACAGCAGTTTTCCAAGAATATCTACTCTAATCAGCGATTCACATACTCTCATACAATCATTACACATATGAGGATGCTTTTCTAAAGCTTACATGTGAGCTACCTCCACAGCCCTGTATCTGAACTCTCCTAGACCTCAGAGCTGCCATAAAACTCAGAGCAGCAAGGCCAAAGTTCAGAAAAAGATAATGCAATCACTGCTCCATACAAATACCTCATTAAGCAGCAGAAAAATGTGTTATTGATGTGATTCCCTCTCCTTCTGCGTATGTGTAACTCTGAACAGTTATGGATGGGTCTCAGTGCACCACTTCGATTACAAACTTATCTGCAAGAGACTGTGTCTACAGCTGTGTAAGATGCCAAGCTTCTTTTTGAAAAATGTAATGCAGCAGAAGCAATTCTGCACGTTTATTTCATACGCACACGGTAAGATGACTGATACTACAAAAGCACTTTATGCTGGCTAGCTTTTTTCTGCTAAACCTATCATACATGCTGTTTGTTCTGGATTCTCCTGCTTCTTCTAACTTACCTACAGAAACTGATACTAAATGAACTACATGCTGCTCCTCTTATTAATTTTTTCATTCATTGAGCAGAACAAATTGTCAGCTCTCCAGGAATACATATGATCATATTTTAGATTTTAAAGTGCATTAACTTTTTAATTTAAGAACTAAGGCTATTAGTGGAAGACCATTTGCCTGGTGTCATTTTAATTAATTTCTAAGTTGGAGAAACACTGGCTGTGAGGATGTACAAAATGCAGTGTCTAAAATGCAGAATCAAGGGATGTCAAACTACTCAGATTGTCCTGGTTTTTTTAAATAATATATATATATATATAATTTATATATATTTTATATATATAAATATATATTTATATATTTTTTAATATATATACACACACACCCCATGTCTATTCGTGAACACTGTGGCACTACGTCAGCTTGTGCGGGACACCCACTGAACACCTCCTGGGATGCAGAACGCTGAAGCTCAAAGGAAGGAAAGGATGGAGTTAGGGAGGAAGGCAGGCAGGTAATCAGAGGAAAGAGAGAGGTAAATTAGAAAACTTCTGGTAATTCATAAGCAGAAAATGCAAAGTCCAAAGAAATTCCCATTGGTCCAAGGCTTCAAGTGCTAGTTAATATAAAGTCTAATTATTTTTTCAGTTTGGTATTTCTATTAAACGCGTACTGAAATTTGAGACTTTCAGCTAATAGAACACATGTGTAGGTAGACGGCGTTCTTTTTGACATGATTTCATTAGTTCCACGAACAACGATGCCAGAAAAACAAAACCTAAATTCAGTGCAACTACCAGGACAGACAATTGAAGAGTGGGGAAAAAAAATGTTAAAATCAAAAACTGGAAGCATTCTGCAGAGAAGCCAGTATTTATTACTAGTGTCACGAAGCTTGAAATATATCTATCACCTTGGAAATTTTACCGATAAAATTTCACAGCAGATTTATGCCATTTTATGCTTTAGTTCATACAAAGCTAACAACTTTATTCTTTGCAGTCCCAGGTTCTTGTAAACCTTTTACTTGCGGTTCAGAGTGAAAGCCTGCATCAGGCAGCAGTACTGAATCTCACCTGAATAGAGAGAATATCTAACATCTGTGGAGTGTACAATAATATGTGGAAAACAGCAGCATGAGATGAATTTGCAAAGGGAATATTTAGTAGCCAAGCTAAGATCTAGTACCATTAGTAAGTATATATTAGGCAGCTAAAAATATTCAATAACACAAGTGCCACATTATTCACTTTCCTTAATATCAATGTTCTTCGGTGTCCCCTGGCAGCGTGCATTGGAGTTCAAAACATGGAAGAAAAAGCCACTCTCCTGATAAGTAATGGACAGGTGGGAAAACTACAGAAGTCTCTTTGATCACAGGTCATGTACAGATGACTGCAAGCTACTGGATTGTTATGACTTACATTACCACTGAACCGTATCATATGACAGGTTTTTGTGCTCTTATCCCACTACAAGTGCCAAGGAAAATGTATTAGTTTCAACTTCCATTCTTAAACCACAAACACAATTTAGTTTAACTCATTTTCCTTTGCAATTTTTATTAGCTAATAGCTCAAAAAATGGTCGCTTAACACAGATCAGCTGATGAGCAGAAGCCAGTTGAGCCACAGACCTCCCCTCTACCGCCCTACCTAACACACATACTGTTGCTGTTGCAACAAATCATGTGAGTGCTACTCATCCACTTAGTGCAAAACAGCCCCACGTGGCTTAAACTGCTGATGAAGGTTTCAGTATTTAATGCAGAATGGAGAGAAAAATCCCCTAAATATTTGCTTGCTCCTATTTTTTGGTCCACTGGAAAACAGTTAAGCAGCAAATACCTTTGGAGGAGCTTGAGGGTTCCTCTGAATTTGCAGAGATGCCAGCCGAAGCCTGACAACACCTAGCTGGCCGTGCTCAAGAGACAAGTTACTCTTCTGCACCAAAATGCAGCTGACTGCATGAAGAGGAAAAACCCGACACTTCACCATTTGTTTTCACGGGAACTTTAAAAGCAGGACTCAGGGTAGAGTCAGTTGGAAAAAAAAAAATTGGATGCTAAACTGATTTCCTACATATACATGTACAGCCACAACCACTTACGCAGAACTAAGATTATCCCAAATATGATACACTATGTAATCACAGAATAAAATAATAGAATCATTTAGGTTGGAAAAGACCTTTGAGATTGAGTCCAACCATAAATATAACACTGCCAAGTACAGACGCCTTTACATAGATAAGATGATGTTGATTTAAAAAAAAATAATCAATTAAATCATGCTTTTCTTCCCTATCTTGTGCATGCTCTCACACACTTCAACAAACATATATCATGTATCTCTATATATGCACAGACGCATGTACACACACATTTACAAACACTTTTAGAACATCTTTCTTCCAGTATAGCCTTATTCTGCACGTACTAATGCAGCTGCTCAGATGATCAGCAAGACTCTACTTACGGGTATTTAGAGTTCCAAAGTGTTTTACTACTCTAGAGTTTCCAGTTTTTCACTTTGTGACTATTTTAGCACGAGACATGGCTGAATTCTACTGTTGTATGAAAGGACTCGCCTCTTCCTGCCTAACATAGGGGGTTTCAGGAAAATACGGCCATCCAAGCATTTCCCTTAGAAACAGCATGAACTCACAACATTTTAAACTACATTCTTTGGTTCTATTTAAGAAGGAGAGATGTGATTTGTCGAATGTTAAAAATAGATATTTCAAGGGGAAAAAAATAATGGTATTGGACTGTAATTTAAAAAAAAAAGTAACAATCTACATGCCACTCTTGGAGAGACATAACACCACTCAGTGTTAGTCTTTTAAGATAACATAATTTGGACAGCAGTATTTCACAAAGAAGGAAAGAACAACAAGTACTAAAACAAAGGTTCTGATATATCTCCAAAACCAATCACCTTTCCTAGTCTCACTTCTGTGAAAGTACTTCTGATTAAAGACTCAGTAAAGAACACTTAGACCTTTTTTCATTTTTTAAATACAAGTTAGATTGCTTCCCCACACAAATACTGTAGGTGGTCAAAAGTTCAGAGTACTGGTAGCTTCTCAAAGCCTTTGAATTCAAGAACCTTCATGATGTCAGCCTTTTCAGTTCAGGGCAGTATTAAAGTTCTAGCCATATGTCTCACAACTTGTTAATATTCCACAGGAATGAAAAAATTTTGTGTAACATTTATTGAGGTGGCCTAGCTAGAAAGCTTCTTACAGGAACATTTTTGTGCTGTGAATATTTTAATATAGCTCAACATTTAGTATAGTGTGTCCGAGATCAAATGTTAGCAATTTTGCTGACACCTGACATGGAAATTCTGCTAATTTAATCACTTATTGACTCACCACTCAAAGTAAAAGCTTCTTTTTCTTACCTCATGTATGCATAAGCACCTAATAAAGCCATCTTCTCAAAAAGAACAAAAGCAGATGTGAAAGATCTGTTTCTCCCAAGACAGCCATATAATGAAAAATAGCTGCTTAAACCTCAGCAATAAAGGTTCTTAGGTTTGCATGGACTGCAGTCCACATCTGGCCGTAGTGACAGTTGATAACAGAGAAAAGAACATACTGTACACAACATAATCAATCCAGTTAGTAAATATAAGAGTGAAGAGGCCAAAGACAAGACAGTATAAAACACAGGGATAAAGTATCTTGCAGGAGTAACGAAATAAGCTTGGTGAAATACTTTGAGTCCACAGACAAAATACTTAGCTTATGTTTTATCATTTTGCAAGTTGTTTATTTAAACAGAAAGACCAGAACAGATTTTGCTCTATAAAACAGCCACTAATAACGTGAGATCATTCCAACTGCAACATTAATTTTCAAGACCAAAGTAAAATGCTGTTTAAAACTCAGTTCTGTTCCTACCTGCCCATCCTGACCCACATGAACTTGATGTATCTGCAGGTTTCCCTGTAAAATAAGAGCATTGACAATAAACACAACTTTGGAATTTAAAAAGTTGATCTGTCCTGGAAAAAGCCTGTTTCTCATCTCATTATTAAACAACTCCAATATTAAGGAAATCTATTAATTTAAGAAATTCTGCTGAGGGTTATTTTGGCAACCCGGCTACAAGTCGATGGTCGGCACTTTAACCACAGAGGATAAACAGACTAAAAAGCAAGGAGGTTTTTCAGCACCAGCATGTTTTGCTTTTTGAAAGTTACCGTATAATGTACAGTATTTTTATGCAAAGTTTGCTGGGATGGCTTTGGAGGTAAGATTTTTGGTTTTCCTTATTTATATAAACCTGCAAATTTAAGTCAAACCCTTACTAAACTAGAAGTGTAACATTTTTACTTGTATGGAATGCTATTTATTATTTGTTGTTATAAAGTTACTGCCTGCACTAACAGGTTTTTTTATCAAAATTCATTACCAAAGACCAACACAGTTCTATTACAGGACTTAAATCTATGACAAAAAATTCTCAATAATGTAAAGAATTTTAAAGGAAACTGTAGCTACAAAGTCTAAAATGGAAAGCAGTGACTTTACAAAAGTTTTTATTCATATGCTCAGAGATGTCTTTTCAAAAGTACACTTAGATTAAGAAACAACAGTTTCCCAAACACAGAGACTTGCAGTGAAATAGCACATTTTTTTGAGAAATTCTTTGATTTGCATGTTTTCTGCATTTTCTCTTACTGGCAGCACTTCCTCTTATTTGAAGCTGTGTACACTGTAATAAATTTAAAACCAGATGTTTTCATCTGTCACAGGCAAATGTAGTCCTTAAAAGTATTACATACGGGAACCTGAGCTGAAGCCAATGGACACTGGGGTGTGTGTGAACTTTAGGATCAATTACAACCAGTATCTGCTGAATCACAGTTCTTTCAGCGGCTCTTTACCCAAGAACTGCCTCAATTTTATTGTAGCACACTATGCATTCCTTCAGACTCGGAACATTTTGATCCTTTTTTTCTCTCTAGGCCTGACAAGCTCTTCAAAGGAGACTGCCTTTAACTATAATATTTATATAATATTTACAGTAATATTTATTCTACAGTAGCTCCCTGTGTTAACAGTATTCCTTCGCACCAAAACTGGTTTTATGAGATGTGATTTAAGGTACTTTGGAAATGAATTAAACTAACCCACAAGCCCATATGCTTAACATTGAGTAAAAAACTCTACAGGGAAATCATACAGATTAAAGTTATAGTCTGTATTTATGTAGTCTATAGTTGTAGGCTGCATTTATGTTTAGCCTTATTTTGCTATTGCTTCTTCATGTAAACATGCTAAGTGTACAAGAAATCTAACAGCAGTCTTAGCAGTCAGGAGCCTCTGTATATTCTTAAACAACCAACAATAGCACTCTCACTTAGGCACATTCACCCGGCTTTAATCGCTGTTTTGCCTGAGTGGGGGAAGAAAAAGGTCAAAATTGGAGGGTTCAGTACTGGATTTATCCATTTCCATTCTACTGTGCTATTTTTATGGAAAAAAATATGACGTGCAAATACTGCAGTGCCAGATTACTTGATCAGTACCAAAGGTAAGTTCACTTCATTCTGCAACGTATCTTCACTAGATGGCATCTGAAGGTTTCTCCAACTCCTGGTCACCACTTCCCACAATTAAAGACACTGAGTGTTAACCTAACTAAAATAATGTCATTTCTCAATGGCAGTGCAAGTCCTGGCCAACATCTGCTCCACGGGCAATCAAACTTTTGACTCACCTCACTGTCCTGCGTGATTTGGACTTGCTCGCCTTGAGGAACCTGGGCTATGTGGAGATGGCCCTGTGGGATCCGCAACAAAAGAAAACACGAAGGAGCATCAGAAGAAAATCATAACTAGAGGAAGAAGCTATTACCTTGGATTCAATACAGCTTAATGTATGGAAGCAGAATGCTTATTCAATTAAAAACATTAAAGATGGCTTTAAAAAAAAAAGTGCATCCATATTTCCCCAATTTTTTATGCAAAGTATAAGCAGAGTGACTTTGAAGAAGGAATGGTTCATTTTCACATAAGAGGAAAGAAAATAGGCATAATAATAAATAACATTTGTATGTTATATATTATACGGTATCTGCATTTGTCATTGATACATAAAGCATGGGGCTAACTTGCTGTGGTAGATTAGCATTACGCCTGAAACATTAATTACATTTGAAGACCCTGGAAACTCAGTTTTTAAAACAAATACACCAAGACTACCTACTCACTAAGAGTGAGGTTTTAAAAGGTATCTGTAAGTACACAAGTATCCTTGCACATTCATGGTTATGAAGTACAGTACCATGCTAAAGACTATCTCTCAAGCTGCTTTCAATTGGCATGAAGTCATTAATTTGAACATAGTTACACTGGTTTATGGCAGTGGAGAATCTGCCCTCACAGTTTTAATAATGTTAATACTTTGTATTGCTGACCACGCCCACCACTTCAGAAAGATATCAAGCCTACTATTTGATCAAAACATGGATAAGAGAGTGGACAGAATTCCTTGTGCATCCTGACTAGCCCAGTGAAGTCTTTGCTACTGTGATTTACCTGAATGGAGATTGGATTCTAAATAACCTACTTCAGGGTTTATAAGGCTTTGTGTTCATTTTAATATGCCTGCATGAGACAGAGATTAAAGATAATCATTTGGAATTCTGTCAAAGGCTCTTCTTATTTTATAACACAAGAACAATCGCATGTGATTTTCAAAGAAACACAGATCCCTCTATTTCAAACAGTTTCATTTCCTTTGGAAGGAAACTGTCTATTTATAGGGAGAAAAAACATACTGAAAGTATCACTCTGACAATAGGGACTGTATATAAAATTATAGCACAGCCCAGTCCACGTTGAGATCAAAATCACTTTCCCTCCTTAACATCAAACTCTGAGGGCTCCCAGGAAAAAGCACTGAACATTTAAAAGATCCATTTATAGTGTTTTCAAATATAAGCAATCTTTTCTGACTAAAGGGAGGGGGGGAGACGGTGACTTCATTCACCTTTGTATCATGCAGCAATCCAAAAAAGAACTGCTCACTCATCTTTTGCAGATACATGACCGGCCTTTAAGGACAGTCCTTTTAGTTTCTTCACAAATTCAATACTGATTGTTTCTTCAAACATACATAGCATAAATAACTATCACCTTACTGATGACTGTTAGCCTGATCTATATGTATCATTCCCTAGAACTGAAAAAGCAACACCATTGTCCTGTTTCAACCCAGGACCCCTCTATGTGTTTAACTTATGACAACATGTAGATAGCGGTTGTGGGTCACAGTGGATTTTTGCTGAATTCCGCAATCAGTTTAAAGGATAATTGACAGGTCCAGATCCTTTAATGAGGCAAACTTTCATCACATCTTTAAACATAGCTGTTTTGTCATTATATCCATGTATTTCATAAAATTTTCCCTTCTACCTCGTCTTCAAGACTTGAAAAATACTTTTCAGTCATCAATTAAAAAATCTCATAAAAAGATGCATACAGCAGTTAAGCAGATATGTTCTATAAAATATATAGGGAAACTAAGAGACAAAAGAAATCCACATCATAAACCTGTAAAGTTATGCCAAAAGCAAAGTGGAAATGGAACCTTTATGCCCAGTTCCTGCAGAAAGAGCATTATTTCACAGAGGATGCTCTCAACTGATAGGAGGGGGAAAAAGAGTTTGCAAGTTCATTTACTGAACTTCTCTTTAGTCCTCTCCCAAGTTTGAGAATAGTAACTCAAAGCATTTAGGATCTATACCATTAAGCAATCATTCTCCAGGATTACCTCCTCAACTTTCATTTAAGTCATACGGTATCCAGGCACGTAACAGGAAAGGGCAAGGCCTTAGGAAAACGAAAGGGGTGGCCAGCAGGACCAGGGCAGTGACTGTCCCCCTGTACTCGGCACTGGTGGGGCCGCACCTCAGACACTGGGTTCAGATTTGGGCCCCTCACTGCCAGACAGACACTGAGGTGCTGGAGCGTGTCCAGAGAGGGGAAACTGAGCTGGGGAAGGGTCTGGAACACAAGTCTTATGGGGAGCAGCTGAGGGAACTGGAGTCTTCTAGCTTGCAGAAAAGGAGGCTCAGGGGGGACCTTCTCACTCTCTACAACTACCTGAAAGGCGACTGTAGACAGGTGGGATCAGTCTCTTCTCCCAGATAGCAAGTGACAGGACAAGTGGAAACGGCCTCAAGTTGTGCCGGGGAGGTTTACATTGGATATCAGAAAAAATTTCTGCACTGAAAGGGTGGTCAGGCATTGGAACAGGCTGCCTAGGGAGATGGTGGAGTCACCATCCCTGGAGGGATTTAAAAGATGTGTAGATGTGGTGCTTTGGGACGTGGTTTGGTGGTGGGCTTGACAGTCCTGGGTTAATGGTTGGACTCGATGATCTTAAAGGTCTTTTCCAACCTAAATGATTCTATGACTTTCCAACCCTATCTGAATCTCACAACTAATGGTTCCTTAGCATCTGTTACACCCACACTTCAGGTCTTTCATTTCTTACTTTATATGCAACTTTTTTCACTTTGGAAAAACACACTCTACTGCAATTTCCTCCCTACAAGTGCTGCAGTTGCTATCTGGAGTACCTCTCAATCACTTTCATCTCAAACCTGTTCCACTTCTATGCACTCCTTAAAAAATATTATGGCTAATATATTTAAGTCCTCCTTTTAAACTCTGTCAGTTGCCTTCAACTGTGTGCCACACATCTTGAAATTTTCACCCAATTTCCATGACACTTCTCTCCTCTGATTCTTCTACTGCTACTCAGGTAAACCTTTCAGCAGTCTTACAGATGTGTCTTTTCTGATGACATTACAAAAGCGTCTGACCTTCATAGCTCTTTTTTCTTCATCACATTTCTGAGCAACTTCACCATTTCCACACTGGCTATTTACAGCTCTATATGACCAGATGAGTATTCTTTGTGTTGATAGAGAGTTTTCATTCTTTATGTGTACAGTGTTTAATTGGGCACATTTGCTCCCTCTCTCCTGCACTGCCTCTCTTACTTGGGGAGAGAATAAGTATCTACCAAAGATGATTTACTATCCTATTTCAGACCCTTTGTAATAGCATTGACTATAAAACCTTTGCAACAGCCAGACCACTGGGTACTACAGTTTATATGATTGACTAATATGTCTCAAGAATTCTTGTTTATTTGCCCATTTCCACCTGTTTCTTTAGCCTGGTTTCTAAGAAAAGCGGGCTTCTGTGATCATCATGCAGGACGGGTATGTACATGTTCATGCATGTTTCTTTCTGTGTTTGGACACTGCCTGGCACAGTCGAGCGCTGGCCCATACTCAGACTTCTGGGTAGCTTCGAAACACTAATACCATCAGTAAAAAAGTCGCTATGTTTTATATGAATGCGCGTCAACACTGTAAACTGCAAAGCCTGAAGTTTTTGAAAACTAACGGCAGACAGATTTCACACATTAAATTCTCAGGTTTCTACCACAAAAGAATGAGTGTGCAGATATAATTCACTCTTTCTGAATGCTGCATGTCAGAAATGCCACACAATCCATCATTTCATTATTTTCTTCTACTTTTTTTTTTTATTTTGAATTTAAAACAATCCTTGTAGTCAAATTGTGGCACACAGGAACTAAAGCCAAGGTGAGTTTTTTCAGAGTACACTAAAACCATATATAAAAATAATCATGGCCTGAGTTATGGTAGAAGTCTCAGGCTTAAAAAATGTCAATATTTATATCTTTTACATATATACATGCATCTAAATGAATACACATGTAAAGGATTCAGCTAACAGATGTTCAAAAATGCCTGAGAATGCAGGGGTTTTTTTAAAATGAAAATAAACAAATGCATTCTTGTTTTGGAAGTCAGAGCTAGATCTACCTCAAGTATAAATTGTACACTTAGTAGGTCCGCTGTTAATACTATGGCAAGTGCAAGCAAACAGCCAGGTAGAGACTAGTCAGTTCTACACACAGCAATGAATGTGCATTCATTTGCAATAACTGTGTGAGCAAATCCTGCATGAAGATTTTTGCCAAATCACTAAAATTTTTTTCATAAGACTTCAATGTTTATTTTCTGAAAATCATACTTAAGAAGTGATGATAGGTCACTTTTTTAAAATCAAAAAAAAAATACATTTCAACTGAAGCAAAGTTTGCAATAGCCTAGATTGTTTAAATGGAATAATTTAGAAAAAGTTGAGTACATACTACTTGAACTTGCCCATCTTCTCCTATTTGGTGGATCTGAACCTGCTGAGCATTGGCTAGTGCATAGTGTAGTGCCTGCGGCTGGTTCTGCTGGATCTCATTAGAAGCTGAAACTGAACTCTGCGAACCCTCTGAAAGAAACACAAAAATCCAGCTTTATTATATGTGTATATCCCATGCCAGTGACTACGCAACAATGCATGCTTAAACATTGCGGAAAAGAAATGCAGTCAGTAAGTAGATGCAGACCTTTTATATGTCAATATTCTTACACACATTCATTGCTCACCTGTAGATGTGCTACAAATTCCAAAGGAGTTCCAAAGGCTATTTCGTCCTCAGAAAGCAAATGTTTAAAAAGCATCATTTTAATCTAGATTAATAATTCTGCAACTGTAGAAGTCATATCACAGCAAAACTGCATACACTTCCTAAGCAGTTCAACACTTCTGCGCACCCATATAGCTGAGAACTATTATGCCACATCACCACAAGGATGCATTCGAAAACCCATCCTGTAAATTGAAGTTTATCAATAAAGGACATATCTCAGTTGTTTTTTGAGATCCATCATCTATAATTGATACTGAGCCTGGAAATCATTTTTTTTAACCTCCAGACAGCAGGTGCATTTCATTACTTAGATGAATTTAAACACTACCTCACACTGCAAAGTGAAGCCTTCTGAAAATGTCCCTACAAAAACAAAGACACCTGTGTATTACCTTTGGGTAACACTGACAGCTGCCAGGAAAACCATCACATGATTTCAAAAGGCTAACGATCTGCATTAGAAATAGACATATCACAAATTCATTTCTAGATTTTCCAGCTGCAGGGAAAAGATTCTTCTAAATGTAAGAGGAAAAAAGGCAAGTAAGAACTAAATGTAATTAATTTTTTTTAGCATAAAAGCACTTACACCTTTTTTTTTTTTTGGGGGGGGGGGGGGCGGGGGTGTGTGGCCCGGATG
>JAVJGI010000036.1:20918011-21003888 GCA_035590275.1 Ibycter americanus | reverse complement strand
CTGGCAATGAGATTAATAGTCACACGAGAAAGACAGATGAACTCCTGTCTCAGAGGTGTGAGTGGGACTTTGGAAATCAGAAGCATCTGATTCCTCTGATGTCAGTGATACTCAGAGACTAATAATGTCAATAATTCTGTACTGAAAGGATGAAGCAGAACACAATGGACCAGAGATTAATCCTGTGTATGCGTCTTCCTACAGATTAAGACACCACTAGCAAGTAGGTGTATCACTGGATACCTTATATTCTTTTAGGAATCAGGGAAAAAAACCTGGGGCTATCACCCAATGACACCTTTGCAACACGTGACAACTTCAAGTACACACTGCTAAGAAAAACCTTAAGATGTCCCAATATCATACTAAGATTCAGCATCAGTCCTAGTTTCTCTACAAAGTAATGTAAAACATTAACATGTAGCAACATTCAATACTATATGGCTTCCAAGATGTCCCAAGAACCGGAAACAATAATGAAAATATTTAAGAAACAGTGTCACTATACTTCCATTGTAGATCACTTCCTTACAAGACGCATTTATAATGTAACTTATAAATGCATCTCTATTTATATATCTTTATGCAAACTATAATGTAACTGTAAAGTCCAAAAGCCTGTGTTTGTAAACCATCTTTTGCTTCACAGATGCCAAAAATTATTATGCTTTTCAGAGGTGGGAACAGGAGACACAGATTGAATGCAATCATACTGGACATCTCACATGGTCACTTATAAATAGATTTCAGCTTGGCTTCACTGCAACAACGGCAGTTGGGTTTTCTTTCTTTTTTTTGTTGGATTTGATGGGAAGTTTTTTCTCCTTAGGAAGAAAGAAGAGAGAGGATTCAACAGTGTCTAAAAACAAAACATCCCTTATAAGTATTGTTTTTCGCCTCTAAATCTCTGACCAGACAAAAGTAATATTTATCCATTTTTAAACATTCCCCATTAAAAACAAACACAAACATGAATAGCACACAGCTTGAATAGAGGATGTGTCAACAGTTTTAAATCACTATCATGTAAACTATCTAGCCTCACATTTATAACTTTGATATATTAGAGAATCCCTGGCACTGGGAAGCCATACAGCTGAACTCTTGCCTTGAAATGTTTCATTGCGCTAGTTATAAAGGGGTACTTTGACATGAACTGAACAGCTCATGTAAGGCCACTACTGAGCGCGTTATCCATGGTATTCCCAAAGCACCCTCCACTAGATGGAATAGCTTCGGAGCTACCCACAGAACGGAAGATGCTGCACTGATCATTCCACAGGCTGTGATATGGGGAGGGGGTGGGACACGGGACGTAACTGCTGAAATATTCCTTCCTCCCAAGCAGAAATTGAACCTTTTACATTTTCCATTTGTTTACTGCACGTGCATATAAGTCAATGAAAATTTAGCCGAAGTGAGTCTGTCTTCTCAACAAATGTTCAAGAGTTGGCAAAATCACCTCTGCTGAAGCAGTTACTTCTGTCACACCTCTGAAAGCTAATCTTTCTCAGACACTGCCGAACAAGATTAGATTTGTCAGACAAAAGTAATTTGTAACTGTTTCAAGAATATGTGTGTTTAATTCTCAACTATGACCAGTTTTAAAATTCTCACTTCAAAGGCAGAAACCTTTGTCATTTTCTAATTCTTTCCTATTCTACTTCACATTTATCTGTTGAGCATCCGGCTTCTCATTTTGGAAGGAAATGTAGGAGGTACAGATTCTGTAGAACAGGGGATTCATGCTTAGTCTCCTTATATGTTTATTCAAAACTGTTTTCCTAGTGTATAGGCCTCCCAGCCTCACACTTCTGCTTACAAACTAGGACGAATTTTCTTGCTGTGTAGTCCTAGCAAGGAAAGGTTAATGGCTAGACGTAGCAAAGCAGTCCTCAAAAACAAAAAGCAGGAAAAACACCATTACTGAACAATTAATAGAAATAAAACTGTATACCGTAAACCATTATCTCAGCCTGACTCATCCCATGCTAAATGCCTCCAATTTTGCAGAACAGCTTTGAAGATTTGGCTACACATCCAATTTTATATGTGACATCTCAGCATAGGCTGAGCACTTCAGCCTAAGTCTACATATAAATCCCAAAGTCATAGAACTAATTAAAAATTCCAACATGGAAAACTGTGATAACAGCTTTAACAATCTTAAGAGAAATTAAAAGAAAGGAAGAAGGCACTCTTCAGTTAATCCTCCTCCCCAAAACCTCATTTCCTACTGTCTTCCCTCCATAGACTACTAGCATTTTTAAAAAGAATATCTAGCTAAATTATCATGGCAGCCATGTGTACAACCGTCATCAGAAAAAAAAAGAGAAAAACACAGATTAAGGACCAAACTGTTGGCTCGTAGAAGAGCTGAGCAAACCACTGCAATTAATACCTCAATTCCAACAAAAGGCAACAGCTTCAAACAGAAGAGCCGGATAAAATAAGGAAAGCCAACTTCTGCCTAAACATATCAGCCTGCCACAACAACTTTATGCAACCCATAAATCTTGTGGCTACTGTAAAGCTGCACAGTCAATTAAATGTAGAACAATCTCAATTAGTATCTCGGGGGTGAAAGACAGAAAAGAGATACTCATTCATATTTTCCTACAAGCTTCCTTAGACATGCTTTTGTCTGTAGATCAGTTCCTCTTGAGCTCTTAACACTTGAACACTATCACAGAAGTACAACGCCAAAAATCTGTAAGGCTACGTAAGGACTATGGGCTCAGCCTCCTGCTTTTCTATGTCATTTGCATAGCTAATTTTTCCATATGAAAACAGAGCAGAGAGGAAATCTGTTATCATTTTTTAACTGCATGACTCAAATCAAAGCCACGTGCTACATGAACTTTTACACACAACAAGCAGAAAAAGCCTAGAGGTTTTGGCATGTCCAACAAGTACATAAGAATGAAGCTCAAGAATAGCAATCCTCTTAAGATGTAAATAATTCAGAATTATTATGTATGCAATAACTCATACAAATCACAAAATCACAGAATAGATGAGCTCGGAAGTGACCTGTGGAGATCATCTAATCCAATGCCCTTCCTCAAAGCATGGGCAACCAGACCCTGTTGCTTCGGACTATGGCCAGGTGGATTTTGACTGTCTCCAGGGATAGTGTCTCTGCAGCTTCTCTGGGCAACCTGTTACGGTGTTCAACCACTCTCAATATTCCTCAGAGCCAGAGAAATCAAAGTCAGGTGACAGACAGGTGAGTTTCAGGCTGCTATATTTATTTATTTATTTAAATAAGGCAAATTAATTGCTGCGAAAAAGCAGCTCTGGAAAATCAAGTCCCCTAATTCACAGGGGAAGATGTCCAGCCGGGCAGTGACTATTCTGATTTGAAACTATTTTAGGACTAATAAAAATATTATTTTTAATGATATGTAGATATATTCAACAATTTTCATTGCCAAACAGAAAACACTAAGTTATTCTAGACTTTTAGCATACCAGCATTTAAGAAAATATTCTGTAACATACAAGAACAGTGCTCCTTTGCAACACACTTGAAGAAAGTGCCAATAAACTTCTGCTGATTGAAACATATTGTTGTACTACAAGACAACAGAAAGCTATCTTGCTAGAGATAGCTGATGAAAAAGATACTACTTCATGCCAATGAAAGACAACAATTTTGGATTTGAGCTTTTTTTTTTTTTTTTTTTGCACCTCTTGAACATAATTTTAATATGAAATTCTACAATCACAAGTTCAGAAGTGGAAAAACCTTTTCAAACTCCAGAAAAAGTTCATACAGGGAACGTGGTGTTCGTTCATTCACACTCAGGACACTGAAACAGTATTTAAACCTTTTAATGATATTTTCAGAACAGCTCAACCGCGTGGCGGACACTGTGATGTTAAGTGTCTACTCAAGGCATCTGTTGATGGCAACAGTGCACCTTAAAGAGAAGTGCTTTCTGAAGATTATTGGAATATCTTCTAGGGTAAGTGCTGAAACTTCCTTCAGAAATTATCATCATTTAGCTAAGAATCAGTGGGTGTAAGTACTTCTGCAAATAGCTTAGGCTTATCATATTTAAACTGGGAAAAGGGGAGAGTGTGTGTGAGGATTTTTCCTCCACGTGACAATCTGAAACGCTTGTTTATAAGATGTGAAATGAAGAGTGTTTTCCTACTGAACATGTATGACACCACTGTTGTATCTAAACTATCAGGGATGCTGACACACTTACCTTAAGGTGCTCAGTCACCTAACCTGACTAGTCACAGAACCATGCTCTACTAAATGTCCTGATCAAACTAAATAACAATAGCTTCTCTGAATAAAACTCATAGTCTTATACCGAGTGGAGCCAAAGCCAGAGCTTCTCAGAACAGCTCAGAGGACATTATGCAAGAAACTATGCTGCACATCCTCGCATCCTTCACAGTGTAAACACAACACTGTAGCCATTCACAATCTTTTAAGAGCCTTTTTTTTTTTTCATTATATCTTTCGTGAGAAGCAGCTGTTATATTCCACCCAACAGATAAACAACTCAAATGCCTGCTACACGTGAATGGACATCGAGCAACATATTACTCAGGGAAACCAAACCCAGGTATTCTGCAGACAGCAGCAACCACGGCTGGGTGGAGACCTGACATGAAACACCTAGAAGCTGATCTTAATAGCTGTAACTAACAATAGCGGGACAGACAGTTTCTCAAGTAGCTGAATTTCAGACTGTTCAAGGCTCACCTTAAATTGCCCCCTGAAACAAATGCTACCATAAAAACTGTCTGGGTTCATATGTAACATTTTAAAAAGCCATATTTGACAGCTATGTTGTCATAACTGTGAAATACAGACCTCCTTTACTTCAGAGCTGTGAAATATTACTTCTCTTTCCTGCTAGCTGGCAGCAGGAATTCTGCTATATCCACTATACAGCGTGTATAATAAGGAACAGATGCCTGTGAATTATGATGCTGTAATTCCATTGAGGGGTTCCAGGGATGTCAAACCACAAAGGCAGTCTGAGCAGTTCGTGAAGTCACCTGAACACTCTGTTCAGTGGAATTACAGCCCTGTCATGCAAAAGTTACCTTTTTAAACAAGTGTGAATCTATGTTTTGTCCTTCCATCTTTCCTTCTTCTTTTCCTTATATACTCACTCAGCCTCTCAACTCACTCTCTTGTTTTTCTTCATACCTCCTCTTCCTTCTTCAGGTGAAATACCACTCCCACTTGACTTTGGAATGCAAACTAGTTTTTCAAAGGACCACTTGATTCTGAAAAGTGGTTGGTCTTTCTAAGAGCTTTTTCACAGTGGATGCGAACACAGTGGTGAATTCATCTAACATCTTTACAGCCTCCCAGCAAACGAAGCCAATGACATTCTGAGTAAGAGCAATACTTTAAAGAAAATTAACAAAAGACTCTGAATCCATGGGAACATTTTCATGTACCATTACCAAAGGCAGCTGTTAATGTTATTGCCAGTACTCTACTTTTGGCTGGACAGTCTATACAGACCTGCCAATGACATGCCAAGATGCCTTAGCTGAACTCCATCATCTTCAGGACCAAAGACATCTTTATAAGGACATGCAACCACCTCTTTGCTATCTAGGGGACTTGAGAGATGAGACAACCTGTACAGTGGGAGATGCAAGTGGCATAAAAACTCCTGGGGAAATCCTGGAGACTGATGTACCAAAAGCAGCCAGCTCAGCCCCAGCTAAGCGAGCTGGCCTGGGCGCACAACACAAAATATCAAGGTGGCTCCTTCAGAACCAGCTCATGAGTGTTGGTCCCACGCTACTCCCACCTGCTCAGATAGCATGTTGCTGAAATCCCAGGAGTTAATTCAGGTGTCTTTGTACCCATGGAACAATTTACTCACAAATCAGGTTAGTGGAACCGGGGGGGAAATTTCAGTTTTCAGCTTAACCACAACAACAAAAAAACTCCACCAAAACTTATTATCCTACGGCCTCCTGAAGACAAGAATTCACTGAGCCTGTGTTTTACATCTCTACACTGGTCTCCCCAAATCTCTAAATCAGGAGATTAATATTTTTTAATAATAAATCTCAACAACAGTCAAGGAGTATGGTCTAATGAATACAGGCCCATAATATCCACTTACTACTGCATTTTTATTCTAAAATACCAATTGCTAAGTGACTGAAACTGAAAATCACATCAACATATATGGCTTATGGTTATCATTACGTTGATTAGTTGTTTTAATTTGAGAATTTTGGATATGATTCCCAGTTCCAGCACATAAAATTTTCCATTGAAAGCAGATTTTGGCATTCTTTGCATGAGATACAGTGGTTAGTGTTAACATGCAACCAAAAATTTTATGCAGGCAAATAAACTTACTTCCTTTTCTTTGGGCTCACTTCCAAAACACTGTTTTTAATATATGATGTACAAATGTCCCATAACACCACTTTATATTAAAAGCATGAGCCAGAAATGTCCTATGAGAACACTTAGGTCAGTCTTTTTCATTTGTTATTATTATTCATGCCTACATACCTATATGGAAATATAGAATCACCTACAACATATTTTATTTCTTCAGAGGAAAATACTTCAGGAACAAAACTTAGCACGTCCTACTAAATGGTGTGAACAGACTGAGAAAGATTTATTCGCTTGAGTCCTCTTATGAACATCAGTTGCAGAAACATTTTGACCTCCCACTCAAAAAACTGAACATGGTAAAAAAACCCATATGATCGCACAGAGCTGCCTATGCTGAATTTTTTCAGTTAACACATGTGGATGGATGTTCTCAAGCACCTCAGCGAAGCCAGGCATTCAGATAAGGTACAAATCAGCAAAGCCAATCTCTCACACACACTGGAATATACCACACTTTCATTTCTGGCAAACCTGTTCTTTACTACTGTTTTAGAGACAGCTTCCCTTCTCCCTCTTCTCTTCGTGAACACACACACGCATCTCACTTCCTTTCTAGAATCAGTAACGCGCTACAACTAGGAGCCTGACTGCAATTTGTAGATGAAACAGGATTAGAATCTCAACCTACCAGGCATGTACTTCAGTACAAGCCCCGTGAGGCTGCGAAGGATTCCAGATGTACCAGAAGGTGGTTGGCTTGCCCTGAAGGCCCATGATGATTTAACTACAATGGGTTGGCCACTCTTCGTACACTTGGATACACTCCTTGAGCAGCAGTGTAGACATACATACACTGTATTAGAGAGGCCTCTTTGCCAATGATAAACGGTACTTCAAAAAAAATATGCACTAATATAAAATCCACTCCAAAAATTCATTTCTGAGAAAAGTGGGTTTCTCCATTTATCTTTGTCACACAAAAATACTCATATTTGCAGGTACTACATGCACCTGGTGTAAATATAACTTAGAGATCAAAATAATTTTGAGCTATATTGAAAAACAAAGGGCATTATTACTGTAAGCTTTCATTTCTGTTGGGGTTTGTTTGGGTTTGGGGGAGGTTGTTTTGCTTTTTACCTGAACCACTGTAAGACGATGATGAAGGTGTTCGCCTTGAAAAGCTTTTCACAGCAAGACTCTGCCCTCGCTGTTTCCGTCTCCAAGCTGTTCGGCATTTGGAGTCTATGCTTTGCTTGATTCGATACCAGTCAGATTCTGTGATTCCAAATTTATAAAATAGATGACCTGTAATTAGAAACACAAAGGGGTGAAAACCAGCATAAATCCCTATTTTCTGGAAAATGCATAGATGACACACTGTCACAGACAAGGTGAACAAAGCAACTATGAAAATTTTAGAACCGCCCTCATGCTTGACACTGCCTAAAGGAATACAATGGCATTACAAAAAATGCCAAAGCTATGGTGATGTGATTTCAACAACTATTTAGAAAATTAAGTAATCATACATATATATTTTAAAATGTCAGCAGTCTATGCCATTTTCTAATCCACACTTCCATCCATGGAAACTGCACGATCACATTCAAGTTGTTCAACATTAGCCAACAGAAGGATCTGGCACTCCAAAGCCAAAACTGGATAAAGCTTTATTCTTCACTGATAGTGCCCCACAATATGCGTAAGTCTTAGAAGTAGAAAGCCATATACAGCTCCCTATAAAAAAACCTCTTAAAACTTAGTTCAAAATTCATCAGAAACCAATAAAAATGGAACACACAAAATTAGAATCTTCTGAAATGTTACTACTAGTATTAAGTCATTTAAAGAGCCACATTATGCACTTTCCAGTACTTGGTGCTAAGTTGCCAAACTGCTATATAAACACAATGTTGACTCGTGAGTTGAACCGAGTATTTTGAAACAAAGCTCATATGGATTGAGTCCCGCGGCCAACTCAAACCAGTTTCGTTATCATATGCAACCTCTGCACCTGAAGGGGAAGCCTAGTCATACAAGAAACAGAGGGAGCAAAAAGACTATTTCAGGTATGACAAGAAATACTTGTTTCAACATCTGGACAAATGGCTTTACAACTGGGAAGGAAACATGTGCACTGTCAGCTGTTTCAAGGCCCTCCTCATATTGCTACATACGTTTACCATTTCACTGTAAGATTCAGAGTGGTTTATATTTTGCTTAAAGCACCAGCAGTTGACTGTAAATTAAGAGAAATTTATAATCCTTATGGCGGCAGAAAAAACACTTAAAGTAAACCCGACGGTTCAAAACCCGTGAATTAAAACAATCTGAACATTTAACATTCTCTAAATGTCAGTACTTCTAAACTTTCCAGATTTAGATATGCAGTACTGCAGTTCAAAAAACAATCCAAAGTTGTAATACATGCTTTTACTCGACATGACTATGCTTGAAGGATTCTTATTTTCCTTTTGGTATCAGTTCCTTTCTGTACCCTGCAAAGTAAAATAATCTTTTTGACTCACTGGGTGTTCAATCTTACTCTCAAATAGGATCCTGAGAAGTACTTGCTTAAGCTGTTGCATTGTCCTACAAACAAGATACGGTCTGCTCCTGTAAGACAAATGATTTGAAGCCTACAGCTGAAAAATTCCAGCTTTGCACAGGCTAAGAGCTTTGTACTTTCTATCACAAATGAGCCCGGAGTCCACAGAAACTGAAATCTAACATAGGCAAATGGAGTCTGTTACTCCCAAGTCATCATTATTTTTTAAACACATCTAAGTTCCAATCTGTTCAAAAAGCAATTTGAAATAAAGAGCATACAGGAGGAAAACACTGGCACCAAAAAGCTAATTCAAAAGTGCTTTAAAGGCCCCAAGATTTTTCTACTGGCAAGTGACAGCAAGCACGTTAGAGACGGCTTTACAACCCCTACATTATGTCTCCAAAAAGGGGGCGGGAGTCAGAAAGGAGGAAAATCGACTGAAATTATCATCTGCTGCTGTGCAACAGTTTCCTTTCCATAGGTGTCAGCAAATGGAAAGCACATTCTGTATTGTAAATACTGCGACCACATTTCCCAGTGTAATCTATTACTAATATGCACTACACAGAGAAATGGGTTTATAAATGTTTGCAGTGATGTCCAATGAAAATAGTTGTGCTTTAACTCTTGACACGACTTCAGCTGTCAGTACGTACAAAAGTACTTGTGTAGTCCTACATAAAACAGAGTCATATGCTCTGCGGTTATTTTGAAAAAATGTCCATATTTCATTCATAAATACATTTTAATGACTTTCACATTGTATGGTGCTGTGTTTAGAGAAGTGACTGAATCAACTGTAGGTCAGAGAAAACTCTCACAGAAAAGCAGTCTAGCTAGGAATTTTAACTATTTCAGTGTAACCCATGGCACATTCCAGGCCATCGCTTAATTCAAAGAGAAATCAAAAGCAATATAAATTATATGGGACAAGATAAGTCTCAGGTGCAGCGAGCTGTTCATACTAGGAGACCCAAGCCATGTAGGACAAGAGCTTAAGAAAGATGAGTGCCAGAGCTGTGACATAAAATGTCCCAGAAATTGCTCTATTGAGGGAAGACAAGAAAAGACCTTCTTCTACTTACTGATCACAAAAGCTATAATTTAATCAATGTGATAAGGAACGGCCATGAAATACTGGATAGAGACCACTACCTTAACAGAGAGAACATGACTACAGAGGAAAGCATGGAAAATAGATAACAAGCTAAACAGGTTAGAGTTAGAGAAAATTTTAGGCTAGGGAGACCTAAGACATCAGGCACAGATTTTTCAAAGCCAGGCATGCTTATTTCTTTTCCCTTATTCATGAAATTCTTACTTAGCTGTTACAGTGGTCGAAGGTGTAAAACTGGTATAGATGAAAGGCTTGCTGTCTGCACAGATTTTTTTACCATAACTGCATACTCAGTCACAGTAAGTGCATGTGCAAATTAGGCATGAAAAATTAGCCCTTAAGTACAAAGATAGTTGATATAAAGGTTAAATGAATTTCAGATGTATAAATCTATCCAGTTGGTATTACAGTCTAAAATGTTATTCTACAAAGAGGTCTTTAGCAACCACATTTCGTAACAGTCCACCGATGACTGAAGAAAAATCTAATGCCAATGACAATGGAGTAATTTTTTAAGTAGATAAAAAGTTCACTGTAACATTAAAAATATGATTTACCTGTAGTAGAGAGATACATCCCAAAAACATGTGCAAACAATATTAGAGAACTGAAGCGTGCTGACTTTCTGTTCTCTATCCATAAATGACCACATGCATGAGAGCTTTCAGCTGTCTCATTCGAGTATATCAAATACCAAAAAAGCTAGAAAGGCAGCACTAAAGCAAGATACTGCAAATGAGACATTTAACTTGGGAAGTTTATATTAGAAGAGGCAGAAATACTTCAGTGAGAAGGGATTGTACTTTTTTGGAACATTTGCTAGTCAAAAGCAGCATGAAGCATTGTAATTTGTAAGCAGCAGAGTATCTATGAGCCACATAACAACCCTGCTAAAAACACACTAAAAATACGTTCAGCAATGTAATACAGCACTTTGGCAAAAAGACAACCGTATTTTGGAAGACAGATGTACTTATACAAGAAGAGTGAAATAAAGGATTTAGATCACCTAAGGATGGCTGACTGTGTTTTTAGCGATCTTTTTATTTAGGACTCTAGGTTGTCGGTAACATTCAAAACAAAGGATGTGCTTGTTTTTAAACACTAAGGGTCCAAGTTTGCTTTCTTTGGGAACCTCACTTCCTAAACAAAGCTTTCTATGAAAACACACCAGAGACTTAAAATGCTTCAGTTATCAAATAAATTGCAAGAGCTTGAGTGATTTCTATAGACCAGATACATACTAGCAGCAGCTTTAGAGACAAAAAGGGTCTGCACAAAGAATTCACATACACGGGCTATTCTGAAATGCGCTAAGAGGAAATCAGTTCAGTTTGCAAGCAAGAACCAACGTTCAAATCTTACCAAGCAAAAGCTTAAGAGACAGGCACGTGTGCATCAGGAAAATTAAAGAAGTCAGCTTTAGAAGCCAGCAGGTGCATCATACTAAGTTTTGCCTTCCACATCCTAGATTAGAAACACAGAGCAGTTTTGCCAAAGTTCCTATAAAATTAAAAGACGATTGACACAAGTTCTAGAACACTTCCTGTGCACCACAAAATAAATCTTTCTGTGGTTCAAACGGAAAAAAAAAAAGCTTGGGAATGCAGTGAAGATTATCTGGTACTGACACAAAGATCATCAGCAATAATGTCTGAAATTACTATATACTCCCAAAATTTTGGGGTAGCTAATGTATAAAGCTGGGGGAGAAAGGGTTGGGTTTTTTTTAAAACAGGAGTAATTAGGAAACAAACAAACAAACAAACAAAAACCCAAAAAAAGGAAACCCCATGAAAATAACGTTTCTGAGAAAGTAATCTTCTCCTCCTTAAAGGTCAGAAGTCAGTCAGCAGACAAAACAATCCACATAAAAACATTAAATTGTAAAGAAATTTAATTAAGAACAAATTGAGGAGGAAGAGAAGACATTTGTAATATCAAAACCAGACACGAAATATTCCATCTTGATACCGCATTCAAAATCAGCCTCCTAAAACACAAACTTCATGTCAATAGCTTGCACTTGGATATTGTTAGGTCGTGCTGCTTCCCATTCTCCATGAATACCACACTGCTTTAGAAGATTAAAAGGTAAATCATTATTTTCATGGACTTGGCAGAGTTCCCTCCGCTGCCCTTTATACTGAGATGGCACAGACTTTCCCTCTGTTACTGTTACATTTTGAAAGATTAGGCAAAGTGTTACCACCAGAGAATCTAACAGCCACATGCCTAAAATAAAGACATATTTACATCATACGTGTAATCCAAACAGATTTGGTTAACTGTTTCTTCCATTTCCAAATTCAACATATTTTTTAAAATCTAGAGGAAAAAGCAACAGGATATCATATTCAAAATTCAAATGATTAAACTGATGAACAAAATCTTTTTTTTATTTGACAAGAATATGATGGATATTATGAAAAACAAGGGCTTCAGATTCTGCCTGCACAGAATCATGAAGAGGGGCGATTATTTGGGGGTTTGGCTAACAAAACGCATTTTTTCACATAAGGGTCATACATTTGGAGTTCTTTTTATTAAACGAATAGCATATGACAACAAAATCTGCTGTACTAAATATTGGAACAGCGGAGAAAAAATTAAGCACCTCTGAAGTTACTTCTTGCGCCTTCAGGCTTCAATTCTTCAAACGTAATTATGGTCATACATTGACCATATTGAAACAATTTTAAAAAGAGGAATTGTTTACTCATTTGACAGCTGGGGGGGGGGGTATGATCTCCACAGCTGGGAGGCAGTTTCCCCCTCCGAAACTCAGGCTTGTTTAGGGTTGGGCAAAGGGATGCAGGAGGGGAGAGCAACATCGTCCTCATTCAGGGAAAACTCGTCCTGTTATAATCGGTGGGATGGCAGAACCTTGGCAGCTTCTCCAACATCACATGCTTGTGAACAATCATGTCACCAGATAATCACTTTCCGTAACATTGTTCTCATCCACAGGCTAAACAGCATCCAAAAAGAGACGGGGGGAGCTGTTAAAAACTTGGAGAGGGGGAGGAGGGAAGAAAATCCAGCTACCAAGCAATTAGTCTGTTTTCCATTTTATTTCTACAGTTCCTTTGTTTAACTATTACATTCATACCTTTCAAACAGCTATAAATTTATAGACTACTAGAGACTAGAGCGTGCACATGTTATAGTACAAACTACGTTCAGGGGGTAGTTATGAACAGCCTCAAATACAACTGAAATCCTGTTCTACTACCCATACCTAAAGAAGGATTTACTAAACCTGTGTCAGTAACCAGAATATCTGAAATAGTGAAATATAAAAATCAAACACTATAAAATATTCACAAAGTCTGAACTTTTTCGGGAAATTTTCAATTGTCAGCTTTTAAAGAAAAGAAATGCCCTGTTTTCCTAGGTACAGGAGATATGGTTAAGGAGGATTTCTGCAAATAAGATTCCATAGAAAAAGATTATTCTACTATACTCTTCAAATAAGTTATAATAATATATAAATCTCAAAATTCCATGCTAATCAAATCCCTTTCAACTTGGTCAGTAGGAACTCAACTCTGTACTAGAGATCACAAGGAGTCTTATCTTAGGCACCTTTATGACCAAACACATAGCTGCTAATTTTACAACTGCTTTACAACAAATACCTAGAAATTGGTTACCTACAGTAAGAAAGGTAAATCTGTCAGGACAAGAGAGTAAGGAAATGCATAAATACCACTAAACGCACAACTGAAAAAGCCAGGCATGTTCAACAAAACACTCCAGATGTGAAAAACGTCAGTGAAGTCAGTGACCTTAAGTGTGAGCATGTGATTAGACAATTTAGGGAACAAGGACTAACTTTAGGGACACCAAAAAAGTGTTTCTTCCAGGAGTGTATTGCTCATATTGCATAATTCTCCTGGCTTCCAGATGCCATCATGATGTGCGTGTTATATAAATACACACGTCAGCACATTAAGGAACCAAACTCTAAACATTCTATTTTCATACCTTTTACTGGTATAATAAGTGGATATAGAAATGGATTCCAGACAACCGGAACAGAAGTGAGACTGTGGACATAAATTTCTGCAGACTGAACTGACATCACCCTATCAGCATCCCATTCCCACTCCCCAAAATCCCAGCTGTTATAGGTCTTACAGTTACCAAGACACCACCTGTCCCTAACTATGACTACTATCAGTTCCCTGAGTTCCCTAACAGGATGGGTTGAGGTAACATCCTATCACTCATTGCTTCCCTTTTAGAACGAAAAATCATGTTTCAGCTACTTCAGGAAAACTAACCATTTAAAACAATGTTTTCTCATCTCAGCTCCCAAAACAAAGCCAAATTTATATTAAGTATCTGCCTGACAGGAATACTTTCCGGGATCAAAAGGGTGCATTTTGATGTACCAGCGTCAAAGATCAGAAGAAATGTTAAACTACAATCAGCAACTATTTATAAAATGCTAATTACACTGTTTAGACAATCTGCTGATTACAATCTTATGCAAATAGAACACTAAAGCATTTGGAAGAACAGGCAAGAAAGTTTTCCTCAATAATGTCAAATTACTCTAAAACGTTGAAGAAGCATTTCAGAAATGAACTTGTTTTAAATATCTACCAAACAGCATAAAAAGTGTTTGCACATATAGGCTTGTGTCTCAAATAACAGATTAAAGTGAAAGTGATTTATTCACTGTTTCAGTTGTTACAACTTTCTCTGTCAACCTGAAGCTGCAGATCCGATGATTTGGTCTATGCAGACACATGGCTGTATTTTTCACATATATTTCACATATATTTTTCACATTTGTCTCAAGCATACCAGGTCAAAGACAGACTGCAGGAGACCATTCACCTTTTACAAGTGATTGGTAGAAGTCTTTCTGCTTCAAGCAAAATACATGGTCTCCAGCATTCAGGCATTTTTTTGCTTGTTTGTTGGGTTTTAAAAAAAAAAAAAAAAAAAAAAAAAGACACACATTACAAGAGCACAGTACAACCCAAAAGGCATGTGGTTTCTCTTTCCCTGTTCTTGCTCTCTGTAAACCAGAGATAGAATGTCTTGTATTTTAGAAGCTTTAAATCTTTAAACCAAACATTGCATGAGAAAAATAAGCACCTTCTTGATGCTTATATGCAGATCTGGCTCAGATTTCATTATTTCATTCTGGCAACGTGTTGTTCCTCAAAAGAAATAATAAATAGCTTTCCATTATCAGAATACTTAACATGTAATTTTATTTTATTAGAAGTTAATTTGTCCAGATACTTCATTAATATTTCCTAATATTTATTTAGAATATTTCCCTGAATATTTCATTTTTAACAAATCACAGAGCCAGAGGAAACATGAAATTAAAAATTATTTTAAATGCCCTTGTTCTGTAAGTTAAAAGGACCCATGCTGGTCTACCGGACCCTACCAGAAGTCTTAAAAACAAAAAAAGTAACTAGCATCTAGAATCTCCAAATTCCACCAACGTATCCTCTTCTAAAACAGAAGAGCTCCTACATTCAGACACATCTTACCACCTTTCCGGAAAACCAGCCAGTCTATTTTTATCTATTTTACCAAGAGCAGAACCTGGTTTATTTTGACTTGTCAAGAGACAGCCATAAGCACGCAAATAATGCCATCTAGTGGAATGTCAAATTTACCATTCTGGCAAGAAAGAACAGCATTTTTATCCGTGCATGTGTATGTTTGCTCAATCTCCGACTCCCTCGCAGCACACGCCAAGTGCTACAAAAGGTTAGCAGAACTGCAGAACCAGAGATACTCTGCGAAATGGAAGCGAGCAAATTAATCACTACAGAACTAGAGTGCTTTTGATGTTTCTGGTTGCACACTTTGATTGAAGTGAGCTCCACACTGGGTTACAGTAGCAGTCATAAGGCATTTCCGTAAGGATCTTTTGATCACATTTCTGCGATGGTGACGGAGTATCAACAGCTGCATAAATGTAACTGTTTAATAACCAAATTATCAAAAACATGAAGTGTCTAACTCATTAAATGAATCCATGAATTCTAGACCAAATCAGAGGCTTTATAATCTGAAAATAGAAAAGTCTTCACGTCAACCAGTGCAGATTTGCTACAGTTCACAGGTTACATGACAGGTACTCCACTACAATGATACTGGACAAATTACATACATTTGCTTCTATTTTCCCCCCCATTTTTAAAACACATAGCTTGCTCTAAAAAACATCTTGCAAAAATCCAAAGACAGAGCAAATAAAATATCTTGAAAAATGATGTATGTTCCATTTCCCCCCAAAATGTATACATTCATGCAACATTTAGATCTCAGTAAGAAAGCAAAATTGCATATGTAATATAGCTATAGCTGTACAGATAAAAATTACAATGGCAGCATTCCATACAGACTGCACAAGCATTTTCGTCTGAAATGGCTTTTCATGAAGATTAGGACCTAAAGACTGACGATTGTTTGACTTACCCGGCCACTAACAATCTCCTTCCAAATAAAATACCTAATGTGCTCATGACAACTATCACCTTCTTTTTGCATAATAAAAATGCACTTACAGGATCTCGTGCTTTTAAGTCTTCAGTTAAGTTTACCTTTTAGTTTTGCACATTCAAAATGTCAGAGTATTCATTTATGATCGCAGTCAGCAAGCAAAGATCTCGCTATTTCTTTTACTTGCTGGGAGAAATAATCCCACAAGGCTTATCAGACATCATTCTGTTTTGGAATGGAACATACCTAAGTATATGATGTGTTTATTGCCAAAGGATCAACTTACTGTTTGAAATCAAAGTCTGATGCTCAAAACAAATGGAATCACCTAAACTGAAGCAATAACATTTGATAGAAATAAATACTTCTGATTTTAAGGAGCCGCTGCCAATAACCACACATCAGGTCATTTTTGATAGCCACAATTTTACAGAGAGGTTGATTAAACAGCTGTTTGTCTTTTACACAGCAGCACAATGTGATCTGACAGAACCAGCAGCAGAACCGATGGAAAAAGGAGGGTTGTTGCTTTAACCACCCCCTTCCCGAGACATCTCGTTACATAAGCCCTCACCGCAGTGCCTCGGGAGCCCATCTGGATGGCAAACACCACCACACGTGCCGCCAAGAAAAACTCACTTATGAATCAACAACGAAACTTTCTCCCCTTCCGAAGGAGCTTGTGGGTTTGGAAAAGACTGGCACGACAGAAACCTGAACGCTGCGGGAATTTATTTACATTTTACTTGCAGTCAGCTTGAGGCATCTCCTCACTTCACTTCTTAACTCTTGTGAAATGGAGAAAAGAAAGTTCAAAGCCAGGAAAGGAAAAACTATGCAACTTTCTGGAATTCCGTTTATGAGATTTTGTGAAATCACAGCTCTCCTTGCATGCAGCAATGCGTTTTCCAGATGAATGTACATTATTTTTGTGCTGATCAATCTGTGTTTGGTGGCTGAGCTGCTTTTCCTCTCAAAATGTCAGGGATCAAATACTTTCTTAGACTCTTCATGTCTTCTGAAGCCACACTGTAAAAGTTCAATTTTGTCATTTATAGGCCTTCGATAGCAAAGAAAGTATGTCTTGTCTGCAGTCCACTGAAAGGTCATTTGGAGATTTTATTTATGCAGGGACTGAGCCTGAGTGATACTGGGTAACCACCAGCCTCCTCTGTAGATGGTGAGAGTAAAGCACACTCCACATCCTTGTGAGTTAGGTCCTAAAGGGACACCATCGCTGCACACTGGAGTAACTACTCTGCAGACAGTCATAACACTGGAGAAGTTCCACGCATGGAGGAATCAGCCCAAAGCAAACAGCGATTAGTTCAACTGTGGTACAAAGAATCCTCTATTTCACTTGTAACTTCATAGCTCAGATGGATCTTCAGTATCGATAAAGATGATCCTTGGGCATCACATTCAACACATTGATTATAAATGGTCCAATACTTCTTGCTGACATCAGGGTTTGGGGCTTGTTAGTACATGAATATGTAATGAATCCTGAAACCTACACAAGACTCCCTTGATTTTCACTAGAAAGAAACAGCAGTTGTTCAACTAAGTTATCATATTTGTAGCAGTAACTTTCCCAATGACCACATCTTTCTTACAGATTACACAACTTGCCCCTTCTTTTCATTTTACAGTCCAGAAGCAACATTTAAAGTCACTGAGAAAACTGCTTTCATGCTCGCAGACTTATCCAAATGTTTTCAGCTGCCTCTCAAGAAGTGAGGACCAGTGCACTTCAGCATGTACTTTAAGTAAGTCTGGCCAAAGCAGAAAAGTATCAACGGGATGGAACGACTGTGCATCAGCTGGAATGAGATGGTCCAAGTGACCTAATGCATTAGTTTTCTTCTTTTTGTAGAGCTTATGAACTCACAAATGCTTGACGGCACATCACCCACAGTCAAGTTACATGCAATCACAGTTGCAACTGAGAAGCTAAGCAGCTGCTTACGTTCAAGAATGGAAAATTAAATTCACCGCTTGTATCGTGCAAGAACAACAAGAGAAGTGTGAGAAGGAGAGAGAAAACACACTGCCAACAATTTCTTTTACTTCCCAAAACTGCTGCCTTTATTTCAGTTTATTAAACAGTAACTGGCCAGGAAAGTAATTGAAATAAACATAAGTGCCCAGGAAAGAAGAAAACAACAGCCAGCATTAAATTACAGTGCTTACATAAAGTCAGTAAGCAAGTGCCAGCATTGATGCCATTTATGAGAACTGCGGTACTGAGATAAACTCAATGGGTTCTCATATTATCTTCTTGCCTAGCCTCAAAAGAGGTTATCACTTCCCTCCATGTGGCAGCGTTTAATTGATTCACAAAGAAGCAGCTATTTGGAACTGAAGCCAGACTTTCACAGCTCCGAGGTAGACAACATGTTTGAAAAAAGCAGCACTGCTGCATCACAAGGCCTTTCCCGAGGGTGCTGTACAAAAAAAAAAAAAAAAAAAAAAAAAAAAAAAAATCAATGCTTTTTGGATATTATAAAGGCATGAAAGAAATGTGTTCATTCACTTCTTTCCTTTAAAGATGTGCTGAACTCTCAAGACTTTGCTTCTCACAGTCTTCTTGAGTACGAGATAGTTCAACACCTCTGCAAACTCTCCCTCCTCTCTTCCCAAGCTCTGCCCCTAACAACAGTCACCATGCTCATGGACTTCAGAATGAAGCACAAGGCAGCTTTTCTGAAACTGTCAGATGGAAGTGGCCCACTTGGTAAGACTCAGTAGAGGTTTCGACTAGCGCACAGCTCAGGAGAACCTGCTTCAGCTCCCCCCTCTGCCACAGGTATGATGCTGCAGAATTGGGCAAATTCTTGTCTGCTTATACTCAGCCCTTCAAGCTGTAAAACGAAGTTTGTCCTACCTCTAAGCCATGACCTGGCAGTTGAGAAGAAATGCACTACAGCATCTGATAACACTACAGTCTTCAAAGGAACACGCTGAAGCGAATTTTTACTTCCAAAGAGCTACAGTCCATAGTGTTTGTCACTAGGAGAAGAAAATGTTGGCAAGAAGTATTTCCAGGGACCACAAGATTAGCTCATCCATGTGGATACAAACCACACAACTTCTTGTCAGACTACTATAGCTTGGAAGATTAGTTAATGTCCTACATAATGAAGAAACAGAAGCATGGGTTAAACTGAAAACATCAGAGATCCTTAACAAATTACTAGCTTGAGCACTGCCACTAACCCATTCCTCTTCCCTCCAAACCTCCAGAGCATGACTGATTCTTGAGTTAGCTAGTCTGTCAAGGGTGACGGATTGAAACGACAATTAGCAATGTAGTCATAACCATCTAAGTTACAGAAAGTCATCAATTTCTAGTGCTGATGGAATATTGGAGAGAGAGGACAAAATGCCAATTCGAAAAATTTCATTTTTTTCTTGAAGATCTCCAACGGTCTCCTGATGGAATCCAAGGTCTAGATGCATGACTACAATTGCTGATAATTAAGACTTGTAGCAATCACTGTTGCATCTAGGTGTAACACTGTTTTAAACCACTTTATATATACTATACAGTTACTGACTAGTACTACATTCAGAAACGAGACACATGAAGCCCAGAATTATAAACAGGAAATGAAAGGAAGACACAGAGAGTGTGCAAAAGTAGTACACAAAGATTAGAAAGGAAAAACGGATATAAAAAGGAAAAAAGTATACTTCATAAAAATACAGCAATAAGTCTTTTTTAAAGTGGAAAAATGAAAAAACCAGAAAATACTAAATCCATTCTGTATTTATAGTGTACATCTTCAGTAACTGTAATGTTTATTTATATAAAACATGCTATATAATAGCAACAGTCTGCAGTATCTCATAAAACAGATCCACTGGTGAGAAACATCAGAGCTAACAGTTTCTCTATGAGAAGCAACTTACGACTCATCCTCCAGTATTTAAAAGCAAGATAATGCTTAAGAAAGATGGAACAACAGTGTGGTATACTCGTTGTTTATCCCACATGCTTATTAAGATCAAAATCTTCATTAAAAGCAAATGAGAAGCTGAAACAGTAGTGACTTACTGTGATCTGCACATTTTACATGACACAAATTAGCTGCTTAAAAACTGGCCCAACCTGCTTTATGTTTGGGTTATGTGCGTGAACATATATATACAGACACTGATCTAACGGACATACATTACACAATCAAGCAGAAGTCAAATGTGTTTCCTATTAAACAAATGTGGGTGGTCTGCATCTCAAGCAGTATTGTGTCAATGAGTTTTGTAAAGCAGTACAGTGCTTAATTCTGTTTGAACAGCCCTCTGAAGAGGACATGGCTATGTTTCATTCTTCTATCAAAGTGTATTAACATCTCCATCTAGTACAGTAGAAAAGTGGTCCCATCTTTACTGGAAGCAGTATTATGACAATAGAAACACCAAGCTTTGATTACAGATTTCCTTCTATTCTACATTTTAAATTGCATCTTGAGAAGTCAAGTTAAGTGCCATTTGAAACAGAATATACATTATTTACCATACAGTTAAAAATCAGACTTTGCATAAGGTCTTTTTAGGTAACACTTTTTTCCTATGTTACTTAAACAACAGGGATGTATACCGGATGGAATACATGCTAACTCATGAACAGAAATCACCAAAAATTCACTCTATGAAGTAGTCTTGGAAGCAGATGGAAAAATTCAAGAGAATAGTACTAAGCTGGCTCTAACAGTACTCAGACATCTTTCACCATGGTACCCTCCCCTCTGCAGGTACTGAGGGTTTTGGGGTGGTTTCTTGGTTTTTTTTAAAAAACAATCATGTCCCTAATGTGAGAGTTATTTCAATATGCATAAATAGTTCCCTGAGCAACAGACAACTGTATGGAGCCCAAAGAGGATTTCTGGTGTCCAGTAATACAGCTGAACTAAGGGTGCAGGTTCCCCTCAATGCTATCAACTGAATTTGAAACTCCTTCCTCCACTCAACCACTCATTCTGCATGTAATTTGTAGGTACTGATCTTTCATCCTCTTGTCATAATTAGGCAAAACTGAGAATTACGTTAAAAAAGGACTGGTGAGAGCCTGCAAAAAACACATGTGCAGATGCAAGAGGCTTTCACAGAAACGACACACCAACAAAGTTACACACACAGGAAATAACTAATGTTATTTTGTTTTCATTTAATTAGATTATTTTAAAGAATAAGAACTATTGAAAGATTCTTCTTTTATGAACTTCAGAAATCCCCTCTCAGTTTTTTCCAAGACAACATGTAAAATCATCCTTCATGTTATCAAGTTTTTTATTAATGCAAAATTCTGAATTTGGAAATCTGTTTTTTCAAACTTGTTTATGGAGGTTGCTATAAAATCTCAAAAGAGCTAAACCTGTATTTTCCGTAACACAAAGAAAATTACAACTGCGGATGTTCTTGTATCGTATTTCACCAGAAAATGTCTACATTTTTAGTAGGGCTGAAGTAATGAGCTACTTAATGGCATATAATATGTTTAAGTCATTTTGGTTTCTTTCCCAAAAACTCTCTTCAATACCACTGCCACCCCACAAGCAAATTTATACCACAAGAGAAAATGTATACTTCCAAAGATAAACTTTCATCTCTCTCGCGGTAAACCTTATGCAGCATATCAAGAATTTCTAATAAACATAGATCTCTTCATTTTTTATAGTTACTGCGTATTACTCAAAATATTCTCTCTATTAAATACAGATTTGGTTAGTGTTTTCTTCTTCTCCTAGAAAAAGGAAGGAATCTCTTTCCACTGACAAACTTCAAGAAACTTGAAACAAAAGGAAAAATAAAATCCTTTGTATTGGCTTGAGCTTTTCTAGCTATGATTGGCAAATGCAAGGCTGATGACATTAGATTTTTCATTTAAGTTTAAAGTAATGCATCAAAGTATTACTGCTCAGAGCAGAAGCAAACCACACTGTTAGGACAACCACCTAATTTAGTTCCCATGCTAGCACTGCACTCAGTTTTTGGTAGATTTTATTGAACAATACTGCACCAATAAAAAAAAACACACGGTCTGTGGACTGGTAAAGCAAAGTGGATATGGCACGCAGGGCTCTTCCCAGTACTTCTCTGACAAACATTAGGGATGAAATTGTGGCACAGCTGAACGCAACAGGACTTCTGCCACTGAACTGAACATGGCCAGAATATCATCCTCGAAAGTTATGAGTCATTCTTATGCTCACTCACATCACAGCAAATTCATAAACAGGCTACTGAAATCAATTTTCATTCCAACTTAATCACTCACAGTGGTGACATACTAGGTTATTACATTACATCATCATTTCTGAACCAACGTTGTTACTGTTAAGTTCTCTGCTTCATCAGGTTTACATGGATTTTCTTCATTTGTTGCCACAGGATTCTTTGTCATTGTCGATACTGAATCTCAATAACCATTAAGATTTAGGTACTCAAAAAAGTAAACTCTGGCCAGATTCACACCAGTGTATTTTTTCCAGAAGGCACACACAATCCCTGGTTTGTTATGGACTGGTTCCCAAAAGAAAGCAATGCACTAGTTAACACGAAGAAGCAAAAGATAGGTTTCAGATACCTGGATCCCAAACCTTCCAAACGGTGCTTATGACATCAAAGACGCAGGCAGCGGTTTCTGTGCTCATCATTTAGAACGCTGCTGCTTATGATCTACTGCTGTTATATTTCTGCCATTGCAGACCTTTTCCAGCTGCAGGGATCACTTCTATAATCTAATTTCTTCATGGTCAGAATGCCTCATATAAATGACATAATCCCTAGCTTGAGCATTCAGTCACATGAGCACATTCTTTCCCCATGCTCACGTTTTCAAAAACCTGTTCTTCCTACACAGATAGTTATAAACTCACTCATTTGATTTGTGCTCACAGATTTAAGCAATGGGGAAAAGGGCTGCTAGTGACTTGCTTTAGCATTGGAGAAAGATTCATTTCTTCATGTTTCTAATAACTACTGTCAACAAACATCTAAGTTTTAAAAATACAATGGAACAAGGTCATTTACACTGATGAGATCAATAGATAAAAATGTTTTGGAGATCAAAATTACTTTGAATCATAATTTCCCTTAAAAATACATATATAATGTATTTGCAGTAGAAGCCTGAAGTCTGCTTCAGGTACGTAATGAGACAAAAATTGGCCTAATGCAGCAAACAATGGGTTAGTTTTGCCTATCAATTTCCCCGAGATAGCCAGCAAATTACTAGAAACAAAAGCAGGTCAGTAGGACTGCATTTCCTCAGCTCAGTTCAGTATAAAGAAAGCACAACAGTCTCATCATCAAATATTCTTCACATTTTCTTGCATGTAACTATCAAACACATTGCCCTAACAGAAGCATAAAAACAAAACATCAAATTCTTCAAACACCATTCAAAATAAGCTCTCTCTGGCTATGTTCTTCAGGCTTAATTGGCATTTCAAATTGGCAACTGCATACAAAACACTCTAGTATAACAAATTCTTCCCACTCTACTAATCCATTGGTGACCTACATAAGATGTGACTATAAAGAATTTTTTAACAGTAAGATCTACTGGTATATTAAACCCTAGCTCAATTAGTAAAGTTGGTCATTTTTAGACTCTGTCCTAATTCCACACTAACATTTAAATTTGTTTCCTCTCTACGTGCATCGCAAAGGTGTCGCACAAGAGCTCTAACACTTGTGTCAGATGCTTGGCTCTTTGCAAGGCGTTCACCTACCTGCTTTATTGGAAAATATTTACACCGTAGCCCATGGAACAGACTTGACTGTCCTCAATGTATCCACTGAGTAATCCTCTACTAGAAGTCACCTTATCAGAGCAAGGTGTGTATGTCCAGATTCTTCTGCACTCAAAACTAGCGGCTATGCTTACTGTATTCTATATGCAAAACATGTTTGATTCCTTTTAAATTGACAAGATTTGCATCTTCAGTGTAAGTAATATCTGTTCATTAATGCATAACAGTTTTAATAACCAAAAGCCTTATGCGCACTGGAGCAGACGGGAGTACATTAGCATCATATGCATTCCTGTTATGAATAAACAGACTCTCCTTTAATAGAGATGGCAAATTTCCTCTGTCTCAATGTCAGTAAGCCTTTTAAAATAATACACATAAATGGGAAGTAAAAAAACTAAGATTCAAGGCCATACTGTTTTGAAGGCTTCAACAATATTTAAATTTGTGTAATTTGTTTTATTATTCGTTCCATTAGCTGAGAAAGTAATATTTCTCTAATATTTACTACACTTGGTATGCTCACAGCTGGTAGTTACATAGAAATCTGAACTCAGATTTTAAGATTGAAGAGTTTCTGGTGAACACCCACAACAAACTAAATTAAATCAGCCCATTAGGATTCCTTAATAAACAAAAGCTAACAAAACATCTGTCTGGCAAGAACAATACATACCCCATTCTTACAAAATGTAGTTTAACTGCAAGTAGCAGACAGTTTCTGCCTTATTTACACAGTATAAGTTCAAAAGTTTCAGTATTATACTCACAGCGAATTCCGTAAATCATGAGAGGATCAAGTTGCTTCTTCCCATGCTTCCCCTGGCCTGAAAGGTTGGAGATGGCCTGAATTTCCCGATGGAAGAGATAATCAAGCAACGTCAGTGCCATCTTCTCGGCTGTGCGGCAGTTCGTGCTGATATGCAGCATGTCAGCAGGGGTGATGGGGCAGCGGACCCGCATCTCAGGATTATTTTCATCTCCGAGCCATGTCCCATTGGGGTAATCCTCTAAAAACAGAGATTGTGTAAATTCTAGTTGTGGCACAGAATGAAACAGTCAGGTTCAAGTTGCAGTCAACATTTCTTAAGCTATCAGGAACTTTTCCAGTTTTCTTCATAGTCTCCATAAAGTTCTTTACCATTTAGCATGACTAATAGGCTCACAAGATTTGCTACAGATAAAAAGTTATTCTCCAATTCACACCAATGGTCAACAACAGTTATTGCCATTAACGTTCTGGCCTACATGGAGAATCAATGCAATTAGTCCAGATGTTCAACTCGCTCTCAGATATCTTTTTAAAGTGCCTCATACTAGAGGCCAACAGCTGAAAGAGCACACTATATTCACAGTGTTCTCATTCATCAACTCAGTCATCCCCTAAAAATGAAGATTACTGCAACCCCATAATATTCTTAAAAGTACAGCTAATTTCAGGAAGCTAACAGCTTTGAACCACATTTTTCCCCAAAAGCATCAGATTAAAATGAGTTTAAGCAAGGTTATAAATTTAAGAAATTATAATCAATAGTGAGCATTAACTCATTCAATCACCTAAAAGAGTATTTCAAGCAATGACAATCATTCAAAACATAGCCAGAGATCCCAATCAAAATTTTGGTCTTTCTTCAAATTTACTGGCCAGTAGCCTACACTATTTCCTAAACAATCAGTTTACCAAGGAACAGGCCCAGCATAAAGACAAGGAATCGATCACTAATCATCTGCCAAGTGCATATTCCCTTCTATCCAGGTATAAGCTCATCAGCCGAAGAACTATACCTAACTTACCTAACTTCTCTGGTGTATAGACACACACACACACACTACATATACAAAGAAGTTTTTTGATTTCTGTCCCAGCCTCTCAGTCTGGTGGGGAAAAACAACCTATTATTTTTAAGAGGAATGCTAAGCCCTCACTTGAAATTAATCTTTGCAGACAATGTCAAAAATTAGTGGATTCAAGACTAACCAGAAAGCAGAACAGAGTTCACAAGGATGACCAATCCCTACTGAAGTGGAGGATGCAACACAGGACCTAGGATGAGATTCTCATTCCAGATAAAAACAAAATATCCAGTACGCATCTTGACAATGCTAATAGGAACTGGATAGAACAACGTTCCAGTACTATTTCAATGTTCACTGACACAGACCATTTGGATTTGATTTCTGTGTTTGCTCAACTTTGTGGAGTAAAACAAAGCTTCCTGACTTAGGAGTCACACAGTCCTTCCACACCAGAGCTTTACAGTATTGCATTGTTGCTTCACACGCCTTCAGAATGGCAAAAATGTGAACAAGTCATTCAATTACATGATTCTTTTTCATTAAATGCATTTAGCATTTCATGGTATATACAAAGTCACAAACTCCTGGTTTTCATAACTCTTCTAGTCAGAAAATAGGGTGACAGAGTTCACACAGATGAGCATATCCTTTTCACATTGAACAGGACCCCTGAGCAAGCAGCATGTGTATTTCCAAGTACCGGCGTAGGCTAAGCCGCCTGCATTTTACTAGACTACAAGCCAAAAGTATGCAATAAAATATAACATAAAAGCAACTCAAACACTAAAAAACACTCCTCTAATATGACCTTTGGGCTGAGTCATACCACATGTCAGATGCAAGTTTATTGCAATGAATAATGACAGTATGAAGCAAATGTTAGATTATGCAAGACTGATATCATCATAAACATCAGATTATCAACTATAATAGTGCACAAAGAAAAATATTTATTGCTTATGTATGTAGCAGCTAGTCCCTCAAACTTTTTTCTGTTCCCATCAGAACTTAATGCTCTGCTTTGAATATATTTTTATACACTCACAATTTTTTAAATACATTTTTTTTTCTTATTTAAACCTTACTTTTTATCCTGAACTATGTAATAGGGCATACTAGCCGTTTTCTGCTCATAGTACCAGGTGCCATCTGAAAAATAAGGTGGTTCAGATTAATTATGACTTGTTTTGAATGCCACTGTGTCTGGCCTCACCACAAGTCTGGTCAACATTATCAGGAAAAGCAGCAGTCTGTTCCTGAAGATAAACTGACTGTTTTATAAAAATTTGGGCAGAGCTGGCAAAGCAAAAACATCTCTGGATAAATGTGTAAGTTTTTCAAAGAAATTCTAGGAAGCCTGAGTAAATGATTCTACATCCTATCAAAATCTTACTTCCTTACTAGTTCACAGAATTACTATTAGACATAAGAGTTACTACTACTTGTGGAACACCTTTCACCTGTAGTCTTGCTTAACAAATGTTATCAACCTACAAGCACCAAAGATTTTTTTTCTATTTGCAAAATAATCCGTTCCCCTCCCCCCCCCCCTCAACTGGCACAGAGTCTAGAACATACTGTTTTTACCACATGCAACTGTTCTTTTATTGCTAACAGCCTGGAAAAAAGACACTATCTTGTTATTCTGACCTATGAACACAAGCCCCACAAAATTACCTCTTGCATTTTCCCCCTGCTTTAAAAGCTTCAACAGAAAGGCAATTTGCTTTATAATCATTTTGCATTAAGTGGAACTTGCAAGACTAAAGTTAACCATGACTCTACTGTCTCACTACAGCTACTTGAGGGCAGAAAAGCTAAACTATTCCTTATCTTATGTAAAAATTCCTACCGGTCTGCCAACACATCTGGCACTTTGCACAGAGCAAATATAATGAGACTGGCACCCAAAAAAACTGGTGACAACAGGAAGTAGAGTGAGGGAGGCAGAACGGCACAGAACAAGTTGTGTGGTATGGGAGAAGACAGACTGAATAAGGAAAGAGGGGAAAAAAAAAAAAAAAAAAAGGACTGGGAGTTTGACGGAACTTCTCCCTGACCAATTAAGTACATAAATGCTATTGATTAAAGCTGCATCATTTGAAGCTCCTAGCACTCAAATATCCTTTTATGCTTACTGAAATGTCTATTTTATGCTCACTTTACATGTATTATTAGGCATTATACGTAGTATCTAGATAGAATCTAGATGAGTCAAGTTATTTAGTACATACATTGTAATAGCCAGATCCCAAGTCAGGACTCCACTAGGCACTGTACCACCATACACAGTTGCTTCCATTCCTTAAAGACTAGTGAAACACAAATAACATATGAAGGACTGGGAAGGAAGAATACAGTCCAAAAACACTTTTCTTAAAAATAACGGAGCACAAATGCACACACTCCTCTGTAACTCAGTTAATCACACACCTTTCTCGTTTTGCCCTGAAGTATTTTCCTTTTGTTAATTTTCCTAATGGCCTTGCTGCAGTTTGAATGCATTTTGAGTGCTATGTGGAAAGGTACTTCCTTGTGTTTCTTTACATCAAATATTAATCATTGGAGAAGTGGCTCCTGATCATTTCTACTTCTAGTGTTAAAAGTCCTGACATTTTAAACTGATTTCCTCTCCGTACTCTTGACGCTCATTTCGATGACAGACTAATCCCTAGTTTCTCTTCAATGTTTTCCTAAGATCAGAAAATTTGCCTTTATCCCCATTCTACTGAATCCAGAATTAGTTCACTTTTCAATGCTGTTTTCGACTCTTTTTTTACTGTATTAAGTCCATTTCTTTTATCTCACAACACAGCTGACCGTTCCTCTGTTTCAGCAGGGACATGCAAGAAGATGAGAGGTGGCTGGGGCTGCTATGCAAACAAGCATTTCTATGGAAACAGGACGAGCGAGATTTAAGGTTAGTATTAAGAAAACCTATGTCAAGGGAACAAAATCCAGACAAGAGTTGCTGTGGCTTTCAGATTCGCTCTCAAGGCGTGTACGTGTCTTCCCACCCAGGGAGATGACAGACATTTAACTGGTACTCACATTTTTCCATTGGGATACACTCCCCTAGTTTGACACACAAGCACTAGGAGTAAGAGCAGAAGCAAAGCTAGGCTCACCCTCTCGCTAGGTGCCGTCAGTCACTCCTTTAAAACTAGGAAAAACGAAAGGAAACACCTGCCCACATAAACACTTAAATTAACATGTTCCGTTATTCAGAGCAGTTGTGTTTCTTTTACTAACAAGGCTGGGTGCAAATCTGGCATTTGCAGCAGAGAAAAATGACTGGTAGCTACAGTACAAAGGCAGAAAGATTAATTAACCTTAAAATAAAAATCCTGACCCACAAAAATAAACCCCTATTTCTAGAGAAATTAAATAATGTTTTGGCTGATGCACAGAAGATTAAACATCATCTTTTTAAATAAACTTCTGTTCATTAGCCCAGGTCTTTCACCACCACAACAGTTCACAAGGGTGGTGATTAACTGACAGTGACTACAAAGCACTGACTTTATTAACTAACAATCATTAAATATAAGGAACAGGGTGACAATCAGCCTGTACATTAACCTACAAATCTAGCAATGTGATTTAAAGCTTGTGCTAAAAGGAAGGTTAGAGGGCGGGCTTTAAAAAGCTACATTCACCAAAACCTTCTCCCACCGCAAAAAGCAGTTCAGACACTGCGAGTTCTGGCAAAAGGAAGTGTAGAACACACACATCTCCACAAACATCAGAAACCCTGGACATAGAACCGGAGTTTTTCGCCTGACTATTCTCATGGGGGGAAAAAAGGGTTTAATTTCCATGTAAATATAAAAGAAAGATAGTCAGAAGAATCTTATGCCTCAGGTATAATCTTCTGTACAGCAGAAAGGATTTGGCTAACAGAGACATAGATCAAGTTAACTTCTAAGCCCCTACAGTCAGAGGACTGGTACACTACTCGAGATATTCTGAAAATATATCCCGTGCTCGTGGTTTCTTCAGTTGTCTGACATAGCACACAGCATGAAAGAACACATATGGGCACGCAGTACCAAAGCATACTTGTCTCAGCAAACACTACAGTGTGCACAGAAGGCTCAGCATAATGTCAGCGAGATTACTTGTTTGTTAAAAATAAGACCTCCGTTTTAGTGCATGGTTAAATCCACAAGAGACAGAGAAGATTCATTTACTTTATGACTCATGGAAGGCCAGGGAATATATTTAACAGAAGTAGAAAATGAGGACTACTACATGATCATCTGTAATTTAAAACTATCAGCTAAAAAAAAAAATCCAGATAAAACTGAGAAAATCCGTGCACTTAGAGGGCTTTCTAAACCCTTAGAAAATGTTTCATATCAGAAATCAGATTTCTAATTTGGATTTTATCCACTTTCTTTTGTTTATTGCCTCTTTGTTATATTTGACTTCATACAGTGGACCAGACTGTTAATTCCAAACATCACTGTGACAGATACCTGGAAGAAACCATTGTTCATTTGTTTGCTCCCAATAATCAAAAAATTAAAAAAGTTAAAAATCAAAGCAATTCGATTTCTGTAGTTTTCTTTGGCCTTAACAAGTCACAAACTCCTGAAGTGAAGTCTCAGCAATGTCTTCACATCAGCTATAAATAATATTGTTTTAAAGGTACAAGAGTTTGCCATTGTTCATTTTCGCTGTCTGTATCTGGTCATAAGGAGCTTGGCAGCAAAAGCAAAGTGCTGCAAACGATCATACAACATGTGAGATTTGATCTTGCAGTGAACTGGAAAACCCTGTGAACAGATAAGTCTGGGCCACGTACAAATAGCAGCTTGGATTCACATTTGGAAAGCAAATTCTGAGCACTATTTAATACTACTATCATAAAATGACTGTTTCAGATGCAAAGTTGAAGACAATGTGTGACAATTTTATTTGGGAAAATATTACTCATCCTTTAATTAACACACTACATAGACCAGTTTTCCCTTATCTTCTCAAAAAATATGCATGTTTACATTTCTAATTCTGTATTTCTGATAGTCTTAAAATGCAGTAAAAGGAATGCACAGAAAGCAGATACGATACAAAACTATCATATATGGTGCCAAATATCGTATGTCAGTGTATCAAGCGGTAAGTTCACTGAACCAAATTCTAAATCAATGGATCATGCTATTTTATTTATATCACTTAAAACCAGCTTTCATGGAGCTCTGTTCAAGACCATTTCACATACTTGGGACAGTGTGTTTCTTTCTCAGTAATTTCAAAGTCTTGGCTTTGGCATAGACATTTTTAAAAATATCTGCTTTTAAAGCAGTATAGTAATGCTGAATGGGACATTCTTACACCACAAAGATGAGAGGTCCTGCTTTTTCTTCCTTCCATCTTAAAAATAGGACACTAACGCTATTGTGAAAGATTTAAATGGATAACATAATGTGCATTAATGTTTTAGGAACAGATGCTCCTCTTGTTTGTACAGCGAGTCACAGATTAAATACTTTAAATGTTGCCATAAACTGCATATGTGTAAAAACAGTATTATATAATACTCCTTACATCTTGAAGTGCCTTGAATCTTGAAAGCAATATCTAGTATTAAGCAAAATAATGCTCTCATCATATCTCCTAGAAAAGTGTGCAAGTATCACAGTGCCTTTAGATAGCTCATTCTTTTTTTGAATAGTAAGTATTCAACATTTGAGCTTTGGTGAACTGAATTGAAGCAGCTGTTTAAGTTAGTATTTTTTCTGTACAGAAGCTGCATAAAAAAAGGAAATTCTGTTTTTTACCAATATTCTAACATGAAATTTTGAAGAGCAAGTTCTTGTGAAGTTTTTCAAAGTAAAATTCAACACCTTCAGAGGAAACATGAAATCCCTGATCACAGCAAAATTCATTTTATCCAAAATAAAATCAGTAAATGTATTTGGATATCATCTATTCTTTGCTTTCTGCTGTTTGCACGTTTCTTAATAAAACAGTACTTCACGTAAAATTCTGACACTGCTACTTAGTGCAAGCTCAAGACTTATCAGAAAGTTATTTATGAACTGTGACCTTTATGCATGAATCCCAAGCGGTTTACCCAACAAATGAGAAACCACAAGTAAGCAACAGTCACACTTTTCGACAGTTTCCTGTAAATCCAAGAGTGTAATATACTTAAATCAGAATCAAGTGTTGCGGAAGTACTTTGTAAGTACAAAACAAATACAACGTCCCTACCCAGGAATTTTACAATCCAAGAATAAGACAGGAGACAATAGGTAGATTAGAGAGGCAGGCAGGTAACAACACACATTGAGCTAGCAGGCATTGCCAAAAGAGACAGTATCTTAAAGTATCTTAAAAGAAATGTGTCTTAACTATGGCTAAGTTTTACATAAACACCATGAGAAAAGACAATTTTATTAGTGAGTATTGTGGACAGGGGGGTGAGGGAGGGGGTGTGGGGGTGTCTGTGTGTGTATAGTTATAAGGATCTCCTTCCAGGGAAGTAGAGGAAAGCATAAAAGTCTCTGTGAAAAGATTACAAGTAAGGAAACCTGTCATCTATAGCCGAGGAAGTCAGAGCAACTCTAAGAGTGACTGGGAAATGGCAAAGGATCAGGTCTTCCTTGATAACGAGAGTGCCATGGGGTAGGGAAAGGGATGCAAGCAGAAGATGATGGGGTTAAAATGATGAGTTTGGAAAACCGTAACAGCTTTCTGAATATAAGGCCAGAGAGGAGACCTCACAGTAAATAAGCTGGGAGGTAACTGGAGCCTGGACAAAAGAGTTCTTTTCATCTGAGATGTTATCTATCAAGAACATAAAAGGTTCCATTTAAGCAATGATCATTTGAAAACCTACTCACTATTCTTAGCAAAACTTACTCTTTCATAGTTACTGCAACTTGCTTTTCTTCATCTAATGACAAAACTCTTCAGTTAAAAGGTTTAGACAAATATATTTGAGACCGTCAGAATACTTTCTAACAGATTTGTGGTGAGCATAAAAGTGTGTACAGCTGCCAGGTTATAGCTTAGTCAATTGAAAACCAACCCTTGACAGGATTACTGCCACATACCAGTAAGAGAGAATTCATTAAAGTCAGAAAACAATATAGGTACTTAATATCATAGGTTTAAAACCTCTGTAATTTAAAACTAGTGTGGATCTAATGTTCTGCACGGTATTATTTTTTGCAGTGGAAGGCAAATCCAAAAGAACACAGCAATGTTAGAATGAAAGTTGTCATGAACAGAGACTATACACAAGATCCTACTTACCACGTAATTAACTGAAGGCCTAAAGAATCAATTTGCAAATTAAGTTCTGTGCAAGAAGGACTAAATATCAGCTGCATTTTAGGTTGTGAAACCCAAGTCTACAGACCTTTATAAATGTACAACGTTTCTGGAAAGCACAGAAAAATAGTCTCCTCAAATTAAGTCTAAACTTTTCCTTATATTACCACCTTGAAAGTGCAAGTAGTACAGTATCTGAAATCTGACGAGGAAAACAAAATAGTGCCATCGCTTCATTTGGCAAAAAAACTCCCACACAATTATTAAAAAATAAATTTCAGCACGTTTAGTATATAAAACTTAATGGCTCCCCCACTCCAAAACCATACCAGTGAAATTAATAAAATCTCTATCTGTGCTCTCTTTGCTTTGCATAACACAGTGAACTGCACAAAGTTGGAGGGTGCTCATGACATTTAAGGCACACAATTATGCACAGATTCAATACACCCGAGAGAAATATCAATTCCGTTCCAGCTACAGCTGAACAGATGGATAGAAGTCACTGCATTATAAATCATTTAACACACATCACAACTAAATCCTCACAAATGGACAAAAAAGTTTTTTGTAACAGTTCCTGAAGATCTACAAAACCAACATGTACATAGACACCAGGCCCAAACAATGTTTTAAAAATGTTCTTCATTAATCATTTGCTTGTTTTTAAGCCTAATTAGAAAGTTCAAGATTAAGAAAAAAAAAAGCACAACTTTGTTTAAACTGTACAGTAAGAACACATTCATGTCAAAATTAACTGGACCTTTAAAAGAGAAAAACACATCTATCAATTGTTGACATTTACTTTAAACACTTCTTAGTGATAAATATTTGTTTCTTATTCCATTAAATGAGAAAGATGTGTAATCCATGGTGGGAGAAAAATAAAATATAAAAAGAGGACAATGAACAAGAAAAGTTCCCTGTAGTTTTAAACACAGGTTTCCTCCAGATTAAAGAAAAAGCATACAGTGCCTCAGGAGAACACAGCAAAAACATTAATTTTCATTATATTTACATTGTTTTCATCTACTAAAACCTTTCAGAAAACCAGCCTCTATCCAAATTCTTTAGATACTCGCACAGTAAAATGGTTTGTTTATAAGTTTTACAGGTCATGCTATAACTCATGTTAGGTCATTTCTTTCCTCCAGAAAACATTTCTGTTAAAACAGACATGTTCATGTATTCAGAGAAAAACCACCACACAAAAGACTTCTAGAAACGTGGGAACAGCTGCGTACTTCAAATTTCTAAAAGCCACACTTTAGAAAGAGAACATTTATATGAAACACAAAGGTATACTTCCTGATGTAAACTGCTTAGCGGCATTTCTATCATGGATATGTGAGTTACCTATATAGTTCTAATGTTTCAAAAGACAGAGAGAGAAGGAGGAAAAAAAGGTTAACCAGACTTGAGATTTATTTAGTTAAGTGCACTGTGGGTAAGGACAGTTCCACAACTGTCAAGAGTTGTTCTCCAAAAGCTCTTCCCAATCAGAACTCCTTAGCTAAAATTGTAACTAAGATAATTAAACAACATAGAGATCTCTGGTTTGAAACAATGACTCTCGGTTGAAGTGAGGACCTTTTTACACATCATCAACATACCGTGTTAAAAATGCAAGGAGGGGATTTCTTACTAAATCAGAAAAATAAAGAGAAAAGAGGTGGGCAATGATCCCGTCAACTAGACTTTACAGACAGCACTTACAATTAAATACTTTAGCACTGCTGGAGCAGTTTAAATTACCAGATTAGAGCAGCTTGGACACAGTTTTATTTGGTAGGTTGCATGTTTGCAGTTTTAAGACATTTTGGCTTTTTCACTTCTACTCAAATGTGAGTTCAGTAGCGGGTCACACTTGGGCTTCTTCATTCAGTACCTTGTTTCAGTAGGATTTAAATGAAGGTGCCAGCCCAGATCTCCAGAAACCAAAGATTCAAAGTTAATCAGTTATAAGTTGATGTCCCTTCCCCATTTAAATTCTGACAGTATCAACGGCATTCAGTTTTTTCAAACAGTATTTCTGGAGGAAGATATCTTCTTCAAAGAAATATTTGGTAAAACAGAGTTTTGAGCTTTAATCTTAGTATTAAATCACCCTCCCGTTTGTAGAGAAGTAATTTTACAACTAAAGCACTGAACTTACACTACTGTTTACACCATCCATACCAGAAGATCCACTTGGGGTGTAACAATGAGAGCAGAAGAAACACACTGTAACATATGCATTCAAAAAAACAGCAGACTAATCACTTTTGACAGTTATTAATATCTATGGGGTAAAATTACAAGTTAAATGAAAAAACACTATTTCTTAGTTGGCTGAATAAAGATACACTTGATATTTTCTACGCCAAAAATATGACATTAATAAATATAGTAAGTCACTTACTAGTAAGCCTTCTAGCCTATTTTAATTTGATTTTGCACTGGTAATTCAATACTGAACAATTCTATTCTTGTTAGGTTTTATCTTCAATTGTGAAAGATTACTCCACTTTTAGAACTGCAGTCCAATGAATATGTAAGGTGTTGATATGTCTATCATCCCTATACAAAAAGACATTAATTATTCCAAAGTGAAATTTGGAAAAAAATCACAAAATTTCACAAAAATTAGAGATTCAGTATCTCTACGTGCTTTCAGCTCATAAATACTACATCTTAAAATCAACACTTGTCAGACCACTAACTATCTGTAAAACGGATGAGCATTTTCAGTTTTCTGTAAAGCAAAAGAATCAAGTAACTGTTGCTCAAAGAAAAGACAGAACATGCCTTACTGCACATGCAAGAAGAGTAATGTACACTGAAGATCAAGTAAAGTCACAGTGTTCAGACAGTAAACAAAAAACACACAAAAAAACCACCACCAAAAAACCACAAAAACCACTTATTCTAGACCATTACTGGAACTGGGCTCTACGCTTCTATATAATTCTTTTTCAGGAATAGAAATGCAATAACACTAATATTTTTTAAACTATCCTACGTGATTAAATGCTCTTTGAAAACAGCCTGCAGAGTGCAAACAATGTCTTTACATAAATCTATTAATTAAATTCTGAAAATATCCACAGGTCAATGCCATATCCAAAGTCAGCTAAAGCCCAACTATAAACACGATTTAGTTTTGCTTTCCGGACACAAGATGATGGATGGGAGTCATGCTGAAAGCCTGTTGTTTAGTCTCAGTCCCTAAGGGCTGAATTACACCATTTGTATTTTACAATCAATCGAGATTCCTTTGAGCAACTCCAAGTCATTCAGAATTCTTTCACAGCCGATGAAAGCAAGCTGATGGGTGCTGTAACTTTTGCTTTTTACTGCTGAAGAAAACAAGTCTGCACAACAGACCTATTATTCTTCATCACTTCCTTTATTAATAATTTAATTTCTGTGACATACTGCAGGCTAGTTCGTTTAGCATTCCTTCTGTGCAAGCGGTCCTCTCATCTTCGTGAGGGCAAGAAGAGGTAGGTGTGGGCGATTACTAATCTGATTCTTAAAGCATTCATCAATCTCAGAGAGATTTTTAATGGATGAGTGTTCTAAAGGTCTGAAGAAAATCAGATCTGAAGACATTAATGGATTAGCTGTTTCTTCAAAATTTAAATATACAACAACGGCATAAAAGGCCAACATCACATTTGTCTGTGCAAATCTGTGCCAACCAAGTCAAAAAGGGCATTACACAACAAATAGCCTCCTAGTGTTAGAAACTTCGTTCCTGGTATAGCTGACAGAGCTGTATGAGGTATTAACAAACTCCACAAAGAGTACATTTTGTATGTATTTTCACATCGAAATATCAGCACTATCTGTAATTGATCATTTTTTTGAGAGGAACTCCTCAAACAGCCTCATTCTCCTTTAATTCCCCATTAACCCAAAATCAAACACCCTTTGGAAGCAACTTTGCCTCACAACACACAAACAGACTGAGCCTAAAAGGTCTTTGTAATATGCGTAGGTTGTACGAGTATCCATCAAAGTCAAAGAATTCTAAGTTCAGATGCCTTAAAACAACATTTTCAGAAACTATTTTTGCTGCATAACACTTTCAGTAGACTGAGTTCTGAAGTTTTCTAAGTATCCAAGTTTTAAAGCATCTAGTCGAATTGTTAGTCAGTTCTGAAATCTCTGAATGCACTCTTAAATACTCAGTTTCTGGCTATCTTGAATTAATCCTTACCACTAATTGTATCCTAACTGTTCACACCCAACATGCTTTTACCAATGGCTGGAGATCAAGCAGAAGAAACTGAATCACTCCTAATTTAGGAGTCGTCCTATTTCAAGTTAGAGATCAAAAAGACAACACATTTACCTCTTAATTACAAGGGTCACCTCCTAAGTGCATTCTGCTGCAATAATTTCCCTGAAGTAACTTACTCTTCTCTGGTACATCAATGTAAATATGAACTACCACATCCAGAATAACACTTCAGTAAATATTCAATAAATATGTTTTAAAAAATAATGAGGAAAATTATTAAATTGAACTCTTAAGATTCAAATTACATCTGTATAAAAACAAAATCACTGATACTTTCAAATTTTAATTTCATTATTTATCATATGATGTTTTCACCTAAAACTCAGAGATGCTTACATCATCTTGTTTCTGATTAAAATATAGCAACTAACATTCATTTCAATATTTCAAACCACATAAAATAGAATACCTTTATTAGGCTAATCTAAAATTCTTAGATTTCTCTACATTTGATTTTTGTGTCCAAGGCTTAAAGAATTTTCAGAAAAATCTGACACTACACACTATCCTGTGAATTTCCTTATAAAAATTGCTTACACTCACTAAAATAACTATTTCACATTCATGAGAATTACACAAGTGGACTATTAAAGTTACAGGAGGAGATGGACTAGCAGATTTTACTTCCCAGAGAAGACATTTATTTTCCTGAAACAGTATTCCAACTTGGTGACGGGAAATCCTGCAGGTTGCATGTGTTAATTTGAAGGGTTTAAAATAGAAAGGTACACTGCTGTAGTGGGGTATACTTTTTAAATTTTGCAAGTAATTTTAATTAGCTGTTCTGCCTGCAAAACTAGTAAAAATAACAAAAAAAAACCAAAACAAATGATTCATTCACTCCTATCTGATGCTTGCTGTATTGCCTAACAATTCAAGGTTGGACCCATGATATGATCTCTGAAGCTTCCAGTTGAATCTTAGTCCATTCCACCACCACATTTACTTTGCTCAAGTAGCCTTACAGTTAGATCAGCATACCTTCAGAGTTCAGCGTAATAAGCGTGACATTGTTCCCAATACTTTGGCTTCCTAATTGTCCACTGTTGGAAACTGAGTCACTGGCCTCAGAGCCACTCTCTCCGTCTTCATTGTGACTGTCATCGTGCCCTGGCACTTTCACCACTATGGTGTTCTGCCTACGTCCAGGAACAGCACTATGGAAAAGAAAAGTATGTAACTTTGGGAAAACACAATCCTTGATCAATAAGATTGATTATAAGGGAATTAAAAGCACTATTGACAAAAGTAAATGTATTATAAAAGCACACTCCTTTAAACACCAGCCTATTCCTGTTTATAACTCAGAGCTATCCAACAAAATAAAATGGAAGGAAAATAGCAGAAGAAATAAAAAAAATTAGATGCATACTTTCTAAATTTGCATCAAGGGAAAAGCCTAGGCCTGGTGTGCAAAACAAAAATATTTAAATAATTTATTAAAACATATTATTTAACAGCTTCTACCTACAATCTCCAGTTCCACTTAATTTAAAATTTGCTTTAGATTGTACAAATTCTAACAAGCCTTCCTGGGCTGCTGCATATTCCTTCTTCAGCTGGTTAAATACAGGATCTTGGCATGTTCCCAAGTGATTGTGCATCTGTGTAAAAATTATGTAGCTACGGGCACTCTTTCTTTCAACTGTCTGCTGCCATTGAACTAATTCCAGATCCTCCAAGATGTTCTCTCCCCATCCAGAGTGAACCAAGAGTGTACCTTTACTGCTTATAAGAGGTTTCCCTAGGCAGAACTGTCAGCCTGATAACACACCCAAGTACCGGTTCAACATTTTTCCCCCCACTATTACCTAGAACATTCCTTATTTTGCACTTCAAATTGCTGCAGAAACTGACACTGATCTGTCAAAGGAGGGAGGGAAGGAACAGGGAGGATTCCCATAACTGCTACTAACTTGCTAAGGATATTTTCCAGAGAATCCGCTGCTCTGCTCAATGGCTCTTCCTGCCCAACCATCTTGGCTACAATTGAATTCTGCCGGTCGTTGTTCAGTATTACTGTGGTCTGAGGGACAACACTACAAGACAAAAATCAGAAAGGAAAATGGAATGTAAAGGAACAAACCTTATAAATAATACATTAACACAGTCTTACGGTTTAAATAGTCTACTTAAAAACAGAGAATGCCTCTAAGCCTTGCTCTTTATCCCAGCATCATGGTTACGCATCCAATGCTAAAGCTGGTAATCCATCGAATTTGACATCTGTACCATTTCAAGTACTCAAATTTTTTTTCAGAGGATGGATGGCTTCAATGGAATTATATAAAAGTCCACAACCCCTGGCAAAGCGATAAAGAATTCATCAACTCAAGATATACACGAGAAAGTCTGCAAATCACAGCTCCAAAAAGCAACCACATTCTTCTTCTGAAAAATCTGAGAGTGAGCATTTTCAGAGAGAGACTACGGCCAGCTCACATGGTAATACACCATTTTCAGTCGGACAATTCCTAGGAAATAAAATTTTAAATTATTTATTGCAAAATTGGATTGTGAGCTTAGTTAAAAAGCACATACTGTCTTCCAGTGCTGGGGGCCCCCCAGTGGAGGGCAGGGAGACAAGTGTGGTACTGGGGGCATCAAAGCAGAAAAGGGACAGACTGTAACTTTAAATAATGACAAGACAAAGTCATTTCTTATGTGCATTTCACATTAAAAAAAAAATAACCTAAAACAAGCAACAGAAAAGCATTTAGTGTGTGAGAAACCAGAAAGCCTTTTTTATCACTTATGATGACAATGTAGAAGGAAATAATTAGAGAAGTGTTGCACAGAAAAACGCGCTAAGTCTACACTATAATACAAAAGTAAATATGAAATAAATAATTATCTCCAGCATGCAGCTTATCATATAATTTGGTTTCAGATATTAACATTATTCCCACACCATTACTCAATATTCTAAGGCATGGTTTTGATATTTAAGACTGTTTTCACTGTGTTCATGGTAAACTTAAGGAGAAAACTTAGAAGATAATTTGTGTTTTAGTGTCAGAGAAGGCTTTCTTTTCTCTTTGCTTCCCACAGTAAATAGTCCATTATTGTTTTTACTGGTCCAACATCTCACGACATGACTGACAGTCATTTATTTTTCCTAACTGTATTCCTCAGCTAATTGTTGAAACACAAATTAAACAAATCTGATGACAGCAACTCTTTATTTCAGCTGTAATAGAGTGCCTGCTTGCTTGAATATTCATGTGTCTACATAAGACTTTAGGCACTACAACATCCATCGTTAAGACCTAGAGAAAAGATAAGAAACTGTCCTAAGAGCTAACAATAAATGGATCTCAACTTTGGCACAGATAAAATGGTTGACCACAGGTTTTTTGGATACAAAAAGTCCCAGAGCCTAATGCCCTGGCTCCCCCTTACAAGAACTGCATCTGTTGCTAGCAACAAATGGGATTCCTCATGGACTGCCAATGATCTGTTGGACTGCAAGCCTTGAGAAGCTCTGGAAGATGTTTGTCTAATCATAGACAAGTACAGACTGTACTATAGCTTTGAAGTTCAAATTGTATTAAGCAATAAATGGGTGTTTTCTGTTGGGCTTTTTTTTGGTTGCTATCTAGAGTATAGGGGTTTTCAATGTTTTCAATGTCACCTTTTCAAAATCTTCTCCATTATGAAGGGGAAAACAACTGTACATTTTTTATTTTAAAAAAAAATGGCAACTTCTGTTTTCTCAATGCCAGCACTGAACATTCAAAAAAAACCCCCCCCACACACCAAATATACACCAAATACCTGAAAAAACATTGATACGTGGCAATGCTGGCAGTCCCCCAACTCTAGCAGCAATATGTGTTCTCATTATGTTTCCCAAATTGTCCAAATAGCTACATTTGAAGTTTTTACAGGCCAGTTTAAAATGTTCAAGAATTTTACACTTCCTTTTAGACACTCTTCTTTATCACCATCTTTCTTGCAATCACTTCTGAATGCCTGTTTAAAATATCACTTACCAAAGCTTATTTTTAATGAATACTCTGAGTAATTAATTTCAGCTGAAGAGATAAATGCAATAAAATTACATTTATAAAGTCCTTAGGATTTTGCTCATATAAAGTTTATATTTGAAAAAGTCTTAGCACTGAAAATTAGCATAAAATAAGGAAGAAGTGGGGGGTGTGGTGTGCTTTTTTTTTTTTTAAAGGAATATTCATTTTTAAGGAAGACAATCTAGAGAGTGAGCTGGATGGCACATAGCTAGCTTAAGAAAACTTCCAATAAGGAAATACTTGTATACAACCCATCAGCACAGATATATCCCCTCATCAATGCATCAATCCATGTGCAAGCTTGCTTACTTCAATGCATAAGTATTTCTTTCAAATTTATCCCTAAACACCCATGAAAACACTGGTTCCTCTCTAGGAATTAACTTTTCCCAGTTAGTAGAGTGGATTATTGACAGGAAAAAAATCCACCTTCGCAGTTGTTTTGGGAGGAGCCACTAACTAAACATACCGTTTTACTAACCTGTATTTTCCTGGCTATACAGCATAAAGGCAAAACCAGACACCACATACACAAGGAAAACCTCTGTCACAAGCCACAGCTACCACCAAATTGTCCATCAATTGTTTTACATTTGGAAATGAACTGTTATCAAGTTGTACGCACTCAAAGAATCTATAAAGCAGTCTGGCGAGCAGAGTCACACAGAAAGCACAGTGGTAGAGAACAGCTAAAATAAGCATTTGGAAACATTCAACACAAGAAATCTATAACCACCAATTAACCTTTCTCTGTGATTAACCTGCCTAAGTAGGAACTCTACATTTAGTTTGAAAATAACTAAATGGAAGTTTCTTGTCTATTACCAGCAATCATTAGTGTTGGACAAAAGATTATTTCTGTGTTCTGTATCTACTAACACAATGACTCCGGTAAAATTCACTCAATTCTTTTGTTCTTTTTCAGTCTTAAAGGAGAAGGAATTTCTTATGTTTAATGCTTAACTCCTGAAGAATGATGCTTTCAAAAAACAGTCTGCATGAGGAGGATGAGGTAACCTTTCCATTCAAAATGTCATAAATATTAACCAAGAAACTACAATTCTGGTCCATGTCCTACGTGGAATAAGAAGGGCTACAGAATTTGCTGACAAATTCTGACAATGAGGCATTATAAGGCAGAAATTTTTCAGAGCTGATGCTGTGAAACTAGAGCAGTTAGTTACCTCGAAGAAAAAGAAAATAACAATTGGGACTGACACAAAAAGGCACCATTATGCTTGAAACAGGGGAGTTGTACAGGATTGTCTTAGACTCTAATTTGTACACAGGAGAAATGGATATCCACAAGATTCCCTGCAGATATGGGAATGTGCTTCCCATTAACTTTCCTGTGAGACATTCTAATCTCCATTTTCAGGTTTGTTTATTTTAAAGAGACAACAATAATAAATCTGCTGAATATACACAAAATCAAACAAGGAATTCTATGTAAAGTCAAAATATTGTGCCAACCTGACAAAACAAATTGGAGAGTATCATTAAAACTTATTACAGCTTAGTGCATCCTCATACTGGATTATTCCAATTTCCTTTTCCACTCTGTAGATCTCATACTGAAGATGAATCAACTTTAACCATTACTTATGTACTAAAATACAGAAAACAAAAATCACAGAGGAGGAGGAGGAAAGCTTCTGATATTCACTCTGATCCCAAATGAAGCAATTCTTCCTATGACTGCTGCCAGTACTATACTCACGGAGAAGATGGAAAGAAAATATTAAGGGGGTCAGGGGGAGTGCTTCAGAAACCCAGTGTTGTTGCACAGGCTTTAGTACTTTCCATTTGCATTCACATATTCCTTTCCCCATAAGCAGAGACTGGTTCTGCAATTTGCCTATTCTTAGTAAGAAACTTAAAATGTATGCAACCTACAGATACTATATTTTGGGAAATTTTTTAAAAGGCAGTTTACTGAATAATCTGTTAAATTACAGGTGAAAATATTTCTTAAAAAAATAAACATTTTCAAGCGTGCATATTTAGCCTCCGCCTTTTTTAAAAAAATATAAAAGGATGATCTATATTTTGCATAAGAAAATTGCTGCCAAAGGTACTTTTCGGTATGGAAAACGTGTGAGTCAGATATGATCATTAGTCTTAACTGTTGGTTTTTCACTGCCAATAACCTGTCAATCACACAGAATGCAGCCAATGACATAAAAGAACTTTTGGCAATGCCAGGACCACCATCTCCTCCTCTCCCCAGATGAGGTTTTCATTTAGAAAGAAAGAAAAATAAAGCAAAAGAAACTAACTGACATTTCTACCTTCTACAAGGTACAAGATCAAAAGCATTTCCTCAAATGGATGAAAATTACTTGTGGAAAAACTCAGACCAAAATTTTCAGACAAGAAGTTATTCTTCTTGTTTTCCTAGACACACTAATACAGACCAGTTAATGGAATCTTTATAGCAGTGCTCAACCAGTTAAAGAAAAGAAAGAAGCGAATCCTCTCTTTAGACCATTTCTGAGCCTCCCTTGCACATGAGAACATCTGCAAATAGGTAAATCGGAGCTCAGAGAGCTGGGCTTAGGGACACTGAGCTAGCCACACCTACACAAACTGCTGTTTCCTCCCTATATAATACTTTGTGGTCACTGCAACACCCACACAGTGTGTGTTGCTTATCTGGAAGGCATGGCTCCTGAGGATATCATTCTCATCTTCCTCTAGCATACATATTAGGAGGAGATGCAGAAAGAGAATAGATCAGGAGGGCAGGAGTCAGAGTTACTGCTGGCAGACTGCTTGTACTAGAGGTCTCCAGCCAAACACAGCTTTAAGTCTGGGCAAGTCTGGGAAACAGACCTTGAACTCTAGTAGTTTCCAGTTTACTGCTGGGGACAAACATGAAAACTTAAATGTATAGGTCATACATGTGTGGGGGCTCTGAAGGAATATTACAGTTAGCCCTACCATGAAGAAAATCTAAGTATTTTTCAAATTATATTAAAAAATACCATTTTAGAAATGTGCTTTCCTTAAGCTTTTTTCTTTTTTATCTTTCACCAACACTTGTGTTCATCCGTAAAAGCAGCCACTCTTTGGATCTTTTCATCACTTTTAAGGAAGATAATGTTAAAATGCTCCTTCCTCTTGATGACCACCTGCTTCCTTTGCCTTCTGCACACGCAGTTAAGATTCCCTATCCAAATAGGAATGAGAAAACTGACTTATGAATTTACAGTATGTATAGTATACATGAACAAAACCACAAAGCATATACAATATTACATTGGATTTATGCCCAAAAAAATGAATACAGCTCTTCGTCTCCCAGGAGAGAACAAACTTGCCAACAATCAAACCATTCACCAAGACGAAGACCTGGGGGACACCTGCAGTAGGGTAAGGAGCTGTATACGCACTTGAACAGTTAAAGTTTTAATGTCCCTAAACCATGCATTTGCCTAGTCACGCCAATTGCCAGAAAAGCAGCAGTGCTATCCATCATTTTCAGTAAGAGTTCAGTCATCAAAAATTATCTTTGGATTCTTTGCATCTGGAACATCACATAACAGCAGACATTATAAAGACAGCACTAATGATTAGGTCCTGTAAAAAGACAAGCCAAAGTACACCAGCCATCACTGGAGAGAGATTCATGGATCTGAAAACTGAGAAAGCTGTAATCAATTTATAATAAAGATAAAGCAAATGCAGAATTTATTAAAACATACTGTTAACAGTTTAAGAACATTTAACATCAACTATTCAGCTCAAATATGTACGAGCCAGACGTTTTCCAAGTTACAAAATACATCTACATAGTTTATTGTACTCAGCCTTACCTACAGAAAGAGCCTCTGAATTGGCTGACAATCAAAAAAAACATCAATTACTAGCTTTAAGACCAACTTTATCAACCAATTTTAAAAGCCGTTCAAATCTGCTTTGGATTATTCCGCTCTGATAAAAGCTAAACACACCTGTACAACCAAGTGTAATCATTCATGATTGACAACACCCATTTCCAACTAGTTCACCAACTAACCAACAGCCAGATAATGCTGCAAGTGACCCAAAGCACCTACCACTTAAAGTCAAGCGTGTTACTTCAGAGATTTTACAACACTGGTATGGGTACACAAGCAACTTCATACACTGGCTTTTTTAAAAAAAAAAAAAAACAACAAAAAAAACCACACAAACAAAAAAACCACCACAGTTTCTCTTATTTCAAACAACTGAAATTCCGTAAAAATTAAATGCACAAAAGCGGCAGAAACCTGTACATCCCAGCCATGTGCAAGCAACATAACTAGGACTGAAAAATACTGTAACAGAAATGGCATTATTAGTCTCCTAATTATGGACAAGAAAAGGACAGGTCGTGACTTATAATAACAGGTCAATACAAGCCTCTTTAAAGATAAAAGTACTCTGAAAAATACAACAGAAAAGATATCTTTTTTTCAGACCGTATAGAAAGAAATTTACGGTTATTACCCTTCTTTGAGCCTTAACTTCCTGAACTAGATAAGCAGTAGTACTGCAGCCTACTGGAGATTGTATTAAACATGAAATGAGAAAGGCTGATCTATAAGGGAAGGACAGTCGTTTTCCGTAACAAAATATGTAGGCTTGACTGATCTTGAACACAGTTACTAGGAATGAAATTATCCACTGCAGACTTAGTACTAAAATAGAAATTGCTATATGTTTAAAAAACATTGTATGAAACAAAAGTAAAGACTTCGAATTCTTTATTATACAATAAGTTACTTCTAAGTTCATTTTCCAAATTTTCTTACAAATTCTCATATATAATATCAGCATAAGTCTGACTTATGTGGCACTAGGACTTTGGGGATGAAGGAAGCAGTGTTATAAACTGGCTTTCAATACACTAGTTACAGTAACCAAAGCCTCAGTGGTCTCCAGATAACAAACTGCAAATAAATACAACGCTAGCTTTCTACAAACTGAACTCAATCAGCTCTTACAGAGCCGGTTCATAAATAATTTCCATCATGTATCTTAGTTTTTCTGGCTTTTTGTAATTACCCAGCCAGCTATGTACACTTGCCACCACACACAGATTTTTACAGAAAGGCCATGGATGCTGCTACTCTGAGAGCTGGTACTGAATCTTTAATTTCCATATACCCTGAAGGGATGTTAAAGAAATACCACTCTTCACTTTTTACAAAGAATACAATTTTAAAAGTTATTAGGAGCAGATTTCCTGTCTCATACTCCACCCTTCAATATGGAACAAAGAGATTTAGCTAAAGATATGCAAAAATGTACAGTTCTACAAAAAGGGAAAATTCTGTTTGGAAAGACACTCAGATTCCAAACAGTGTGTTTTTTACGTTTGGAAATATATCAGTTAAATAGCATCTGCTGCCAAATAAAGCAGATGGAAGACTGGCTCTTTGCCATCTTACCAACCTTGCCGAGACCTTGCTAGATGTTAGGCTGTTTCATCCTTTTGAAGCTCTGAATCCATCTATAGCTCTTTTCCACCTTGCTTAAAGCAAAACTAGGACTCTCCAAAAACACGACAGACTATTTCTTTTAAAGCTATACTGCTATGCATTATTTCCCATAAGTAGCAAGACCAGTTGTTTTTGCAACTATAAAAGTAGTATTACTGGTACTTTAATCTGGTGTAAACTGGTATGCAAATTATTTTCGAACACAGCTTAAACTTCTGTCCTTTCCAAACGAAGATGAAAACCTGCCCCCTTTAACATCACAAATCGATTCGCTGCTTTCCGCTTCATTCATTTGTTCTGTTGTACTCAGAATTAAACACCCCACCTTACAGGAAGAGTTTCTAGGGAGTGCTCTTACTTCTGCATTTTCAAACTCACAAACATCTCGAGAGACCATAACATTAAAAATATTTAAACTCTCAAAACTGGAGTCCAAATGAATATATAAGGCTTTTCTGCCCCCTTCTGTTTATTATATGCTTGATAAATTAATTCTTAAAATATATAGTATGTAACATATGCTTCCACAATCTAGTGCACTACTTCGAATATATGAAGATTTTTAGAGTTTCACTAAAGAATAATCCTAGTAACCGTTTTCACCCATTTTAGAACATTCATGAGGTAAAAAATGTCCACATCCATTAAACACCATAATTCTTTTCAATTGTTTATTTAGGCAAAAGGAATAGCATGAGCCATATGAAGGCATTTGTCCTGAACCAAATTTCAGGTCTGCACCTATTACATTTTTTCCTTGAATGCAATAGCTGGTTATGCTCACAGAACCATAGAATTAAAGTAAATGTTCTGCTTTCCCCAGAATTCATCTAATATAACCTTATGGGATTTGGTAAGGGGGTAGGCTAACCCACATTTTAATACTACTATAATTGGTTTTAAATGTTCTTAGTCTAATTACACTAGTAAATGTCCCTCTAATCTGTGTATAAAACTCAAAGCCTTTTTGATCCCCATGTACACGCCTCTCTCTCATTCTCAGACACCCTTACAATTAAAGGATGTTGATTTCTAAAATGTCTTGGCACAAGGGGCAAGTTCTGTGTGCATTCAGTTCTCTTATTTCTTAGCTTACTATTGTGAGTAGCAGTATATTGCACCAGAAGGGACTTCATAGAACTGCATTCCTGGTTTTCGTGACATCATTTTCACATAAGGTTTTTCTTTACAAAATAGAAGGATTCACTAAAGTCTCAGATGCAGAACAAAGTTCCCGTGTATTAGCTAAGTGGGAATAAACAAACTGTTTACCCACATGTGGTTCAGAGCAAGCACAAATTACTTCCAATGCTTTAAACTTCCTAATTTAATGAATTTCATGTTTGTCATGGGCTAAGAGTAACAACAGGAAAACTTACTGTATGATTACCTGGCAAATAGTAAAATATTAAGCCTCGTAACACATCTACAAGACTGAAACCTTTGTCTAAAACTTGAAGGAAGTTTACCTAAGACTTTATTTTCAGTGCATACTGCTGAAAAACTTAGCTAGCATTATATTTAAGAGTGCAAGACTGTATATTTCTAAAAGATTATTTCTAGGGTTTTAAGCCTCACAGGCACATTTCAAACACCACCACCACAATTAAAGAGATGCAAGCCACATATTTTGCATCCATTTCTCAGACATAAGTTATCAGCTGCTACCTGCTAGGCTCTCATTTGAATCATTGAACTATTATAAACAATATTTCATCAGAAACCATTAACTTAAGAAAAACTGGACTTGGGAGAATGTATCGACACAGTTCAAATCTTGGTCAGTTTGAAAAGTTTTATAGATTAAGTTCCATCCCATATATGCATGAATTATTAAACTCTCCAAAACACAGATGAAATGTTGGTATTGAGTTGTTATTTTAATTCCATAACTGACCTTGCACTCTCAACCTAAACACTATCTGGGAGTTATACATTGTTTCTCAATTTATCAAATCCCAACAACAAATTACTAAACACTTGGCTCCTCAATATCTTAGTGCAACAATAATGGAATGCAAAATTCCAATGAGAGCACTGCTACACAAGCTTCTTAAATCCAAGATGCCATTTCTCCTTAGTCCTGTGTGAATTTTAACTCCCGATAGTGAAGGAAGCGTAAAATCTTCTCAGACTGATGATTTTTAACAAAATAAACCTTCACTTGCTGATGGTCCATAACAAAAACTCCAGACAGACAACCAACAGGGCAGGCTTAAGTTGAAAGTATCTAAATCTCCAGCATAAACGTCCAAAGCAAGAATTACCATTGTTGGCAGCACTGCTGCTGTAGATCTTGCAGGATACAGCAAATTACAATTTTTTAAAAATCACAGTCATGAGAGTTCTTAAACTATTTTCAGTATAAAGTTGTATTGATCCTAAATATAATGAATCACGGAAGTCCACTCAATTCATAGCAGGTACTTATACATGAAATACATATTTCAATGCAGGTAAAATAAGAAGAGGTAAAGCAGTATCCTTACTGCTATGCAGGACCAGAATCAATCTTGAGATCTTGAGGCTGAAGCTATTGTGACAAATTAGGAAACTCTGGAAAAGACTTTCGTGTTTTTCAGGGAATCAAAGATGTCAAGTGGCTGGGTTTTTTCATACCACAGCCAAAGAATCTAATACTCTGCAGCCCTGGCTAAAGAAAGAGGGGCTGACATCTAATCAAAGAATTCCTCTATTTGATCAGTTCAGTTTCATAAACCGAATTTTTGAATGCAAGACAGAATCATAATTTTCAGAGAAGCATGTCTACTACACCTCAAGAAGGTATTTGGGTTTTCCCATTGATTCACTTACATATTTCAAGCCACGACAATTCTTCACACTAAAATACTGCTCACCACTTGCTGGCATTATAAGGTGGTAGTATCTAACCTGCTTCATTTAAGAAAACCGTGCAAAACATGCTTCACGCATTCAACTTGAAAACAAGAGTGAGTGAATGTGTTTATGCACGAATGCATGTGTTAAGAAACACCTTTATCACCTGTTCTGCAGTAAGGCTTTAAAAAATAAAAGGGAGACAGCAGAACTGAAAACAGAGGCCCCAAAAGGCATGAAAAGTAACAACATTGTGGACCAATCAATGAAATTATGAATAGCAGTTCAAATTCTGACTCCCTTAGTCAAACTTCCATTTCACCAGAAAATTTTTAGCACGATATCAAAATTTTGCTTATATTTATGTGCTCTTTAAAAACTTGAGTTTCTAAACAAAATTTTTAAATTCATGAAAAGAGGTGAAATCCTCTGAAGTCATGAAGTTTTAACTATGATCTTTACATTTTGTTAATATTGACTTTGTTCCCTAATTGTGAGCGTACCTGAAATGAACATGGTGAAAACAGATCACAGACAATTGTGCCATTTTCCTTCAACCCCTTCCATGCCCAGACACAAACACAGTGGACTTGCATGAAAGAGCTATTCACACGAGGGCAGCACAATCATCCTCAATTCTTCATGAAACAAACCTGTTAATTTTAAACAGAACCCTTACTGGCTGAAGCTACAGACACGACACTTGCACTGGTAATTTAAAATAAATGTTTGCGCACAGCACCACTGACTGATGACAGAAAGTGACAGGGAAAGGTTGTAATTTATTGATACCACAGGATCCAATCCAAAACAATGACAAAAGTTCATCTGTGTTTTTGTCAGCCACTCCCAGACTTAAAGGTCTGCACTAAAGACGCTGCTGGATGAGGCCCCAGAAAGGGGCTCTAACATAAGATATAGTAAAGGATAAATAAACCTGGCTTGCTCATAGAAAGTGACAAGGATTTCTGAAAACCTGATGAGCTCCAAAGCTTCTCCAAATAAAACCTTTGTAATACATTCTAACACCCCAAATCGCTGACTGTATTTTCAAGATATTATCTGTAACACTCCACTCCCTCTCACCCCCCAAAAAGTGGCTTAATTTTACATCTTTTACTGAGCTGCCTGCTGAGTTGTCTTGAGGACTGAATCTGCTTCTAGAGAAATATTTTTTCAGGCCTAAAGTTCAGTGCATGAGATCAGGCTCACAGCAGGCAGAGTAATGTACCTGCAACTTGAAAATAAACCATATACCATACATCTTCCAGGACACTATATTCCTCAATACATGCTTTGTTTCAAACTGGCTACTTAAAAAATAAAAATCTTCCTGGAAATTGAGCGTATTCAGATCTGAAGAGGGTGTATTTCCAGGAAGAAACAGTTAGCTCTTAACTTCAGTTAAAGACAGTAACAATTTCAAAGGTTTACAGTGTTAATTTATTTATCACTGAATTAAAAAAGGAAAGAAAAAACAGCCATAAATTAATCTTTGATGGTGGTTTACATCACCTAGTGAGTTATAGTATCAACCGCAGCAGATGTGGGAAAGAGGTTAACTATATACACCAGAGACTCAACAGCCACTATTTAGCGATAAGGACTGAAGAATTACTATTCTTTCTAAAAGCCCAGATTAGCATAGTCAGATTGTTTATTATAAACTATAAAAATCCTTATGATAAAAGTGCAACAAAAATGAAAAAGCTATTCAATACCTGATAACATGAAATTAGGTTGGTCAAGAGGTAACTCACAGGAAAAAAATGTATATAAAAAAATAGAATTCTAGCTATTTTTGGTTTTGTAACAATACCTTGATTATATTTCTTTAGGGTGGTTTGTTTGTTTTCCTGAAGGCTTTATGCAGGAGCAACAATAGTTTTGCTAAATCTAGAGGAACAGTCATCCTACAGTTCTTTCCTCCCCACATCCTTTACAACTGCTTTACAACTTCACTTAAAATCATCCCAGTTTTCAATTTTGCATTATTTGACTACAAAAACCACTTGTAAACAAAGAAACAATCACACACCAGAAACAGAGATCTGGAACTTGGGAAATCCAGAGCCAAAAGGCTTGCCAACTGGCACACTGCAAACAAAGCGGATGGACAAATCCTGTTCTTCAAAACCTATTACACCCTGTTGATTAAACTTAATGGTAAAACAAACATATTAATGATCTACACCTACAAAAATAAAGCAAGTTCATACATCCCATCTGGTACACAACTGCATGAAACCTTCTCTTTTGCACGTAAAAACTTATTCTCTATCTTAAGACACACAAAAAAAAAGACAAATGCTGTTTTCTAAAACTAGCTGATTGAACCTGCCAACACCCCAATAACTGCAGACAGTCTGAAGCACCTCCAATTTAATAAGCTTATGTCCAAGCCGCTACCAAGTCTTGTTCAAGGATACCATATTAGGTGTTTGCACAGTAACTGACTGCATTAAACTGCAATTCCATTTAACTCTCCAGCTCCCATTAAAGACAAAAATACACGCAATTCTTAGTGATCAGTATCCTTAATCAGTTAGCCACAAATGCATATGGTAAAGAATCAGATGTATGTGGTTTCCACTTTATCATAACAAAAGCTCAAGGAGAATATCTGAACAAAAGAAAAATTCCATTTACCTAATGAAACTCTGTATTTCATCAGAAACACTTCTATTAAGTATGAAGAAAATACCAATTTTAAATTTAAATCCTCTCCAAAATGAATACACTTTGAAAAACTGCTCTCAATTGCATTTATTTACCCAACAAGAATTTCCAAAATAACAGACCAGCATTGTACAAAGTAGTATTCACAGAAAACAGCCATAAAAACAAATGATGGAGGTTTCTGCAAAACCAAAACAAATTCCTATGTTATCTGAAGCAATCAACCTTAACCATTTACACTTGGGCTTACCCACTCAGAAAAATGATGAATGGAAAGACATTGACAAAAATAACACTGTTTCTGGACTGAAATCTTTCAGATGAAATATGTGCTTCAAAACATGGATAAAAGATTTTAGTTGCACTGTCACACTGTGTGTTCATCAATTTATAAATCTCAAGACCTGGGCACATGCTAAATTTCAGACTTATCATTTGAGGCTGCCATTCTGACAGGCCATCAGGCATTGCACCAATTCTCCTATCCAAGAAACTTTCAGCAGCTACTGGAATTTTTGACCAGCATGGTATCTCATAAAGAAAAGAAATTAGAGGCTTTTAATAGCCATACTGCCAGGAAATGTTGCAGACAGAGGAAGAGAGTCAATCGCTTCCTGGATGGAAAAGCAGGGCTCTACTAATGCTGCACAAAGCCGGACAAAGCTCAGAACACAGGGACAATACACATACTCCCCTTACTAATTTATTACCTTATTTTGCTACTGTTCTTGGCTCTTTTCAAGCTCCATATAGTTCAACATAACTCTGTGCAATCTAAGGATTTTTGCCATCCATTCCACCAGTTCTGAAACCTTCTGACAGTCTTTCTTCCAAGAAAGAAATTTAAAAATTTCTATTAACATTATGCCTTTGTAGGCAATCCTGACAACTACGTATTTTTAAGCAGCAGCCACTAAAGATTGAGAAGATACTTTCTAAAACTCTTCTTTATTTTTTCCCCTTCAAAGAAAATGAGATTTAACATCATGCTGTTTCTCCAATCCCAACTAATACTTTGCATTCTTATGTCCAAATATGACAAAAAGAAAGAGGTCAGAGATATTAAACACCTGTTAAAATCTGAGGTTGGCGTAAGGACAAGCCCAAATGCTACAGCCCACTAACAGGAAAGTCAGAAAGGTCTCATCCCTTATCCCACAGCAGCTAGCTCCAGCAGTCACATATGCTACTATCATGGGAGATTTCAAAATTCCATAGCAGAAAGCATCATGGACCACATGGAATGTGAGGGTTGTCCAGTGAAAAGGTAGAAGACACAGGACAAAAACCTACATGAAACTACGCTTGTTTAGTTCTGGTTTTCGTGTGGTAATTCATTGAGATACCACAGCTACAAGTCTTTCCGTATTGTTTATGGCCTATTGCTGTTTCCCGCAAAACAGTTTACATCTGACAAATTCGGAATGACTTCCTTTCAAAAGAAGTTTTCTCCTGTTAATTTTTGCCTAGCTTAACTTCTTACTTGGAGATCTAAAAGTTAGCCTATTGTTCCTCTCTGTCTCAACTGTTCATACAAATTTTTCATCACACTGCACCACATAACCTTTATTTTCTTCATTTGTACTGCAGTTAACTAGTATATAATGAAGTACTGTAACAGCGGATAAGAGTAAACAATATGAACAAAGAACTGAGAAGACAACCTAGCTTTCATGAAGATGTACTTATACAACATATCAAGAGCAACAGACTACTGTAATTTCTGAATTCAATATTTCATAGTTTTTCAAGAAACATCAGCAATCATCATCATATCTAGGAAAGGATGTTGGAAGATTTCCACACATATAATTCCTCATGTGTTTAATAAAGAGACAGAAAGCTGCAATTCTGTCCTGGGACCTAATAACATGGGGTGGTTCTTGATTTATTGCAAGTGCCCTTGAAAACTTCTGCTTCATTTCCCTACTAAGAATTTTTAAGACATGGAAACAACAGTTTGGCACACAAAAAGGTATGAGTTATCCCAATAAATCAACATTAAGTTTACTAGAAAACACAACTGATCATTGAACATAAATCTGACAACCATTACAAAGCAAGGCACCTGCCTCCCTAATGCAGCTATATGGACAGATTATACTTTATCACTCCATCTTATAAGCAGCCAGTGTACAGTGCTGCACACAGCATAAAATTCCACATCATAGTCAAGGCAGGCCATAGTGCGTAGTTGTGAATTCACCTGGTACACTGTAACTACACAGTTCCACCCCAAGATGACACAGAAGAAAGCTCCTCTGTTCAAGCTGTCCTTGTTTTCATCACACAATGACTTAAGCATATTTCAAACTACAAGTTTTAGGAAATTAATCTAATTTAAAAGCAGAGATACCACAAAGCAAACTGTTTTTATAATGCATGGTTCATACACTTTACTGTGTGCACTGCTGTAAAACAGATTTTGATTATGTTAAATCTGCAACGACCTAATGCACGTAACTAAATTGCCAGAAAAACCGTAAACAAAATTCATTATAGAGTGGAAGAGAAAAGACGCTAAGGTATTTATCGAGAAAAAAAATGAGTCTGCTTTACTGGCAGCATAGCACCATCTGGTTGACATGCTTTTGCTAACTACATTTTCAATAGAGTGGCAAACCCAGTAGTGGCAGAAGGAGGAGAAGGAAGTTTAAGAATATCATTCAGATGTAGAATCTGAAAATTACTATCCAAAATACTAACTCTTGTTGGCAGCTCTCCATTGCCATCTGCAAGGTATGGGGATCAGGGAACCATACAGAGTCGATACAACAGAACAGTCCCTGCAGGCTTTAATTGGAAATAATCAACAAGTGATGAAGGTTTTTATGAATGAGAGACAGGGAATTCAATGAAACATTCTATCACTGTGAAACTGAAGCGTTACTAATGCCAAGTTAAACACATACACCCCTAACTGTTTTCTCTTGAGCCATATAGGCCACAGACTACTAAAGGAACAAAAAGTCCTCAGTGCATTATTGGCAAGATGCATTTGATAATGTGCAACTTCATATAAACACTAACAAGTATTCGGGGCAGAGAATCTTACAGTCTTCAAGACTGCTATCTAAATTATGTTCAGACTGTTTGAGAAGCCATCATCACAAATTTATACACCCAAAACAAAAGATTAAACACCAAACGCATCATTAACACACAGGACAGATTACTGATGGCTATAGGGATTTTTAAAAAAAACACCAAAAACTCCACACACCTCAGGTCTGACAAATCCCGTAAGAAACTCAAAATAGTACAATTTACAGAGAAAAGCATTCACTGATCATGAACTAATAGATTCCTAAAGGGGTCATATATTTCTGGAAGTGTTTTTGAAGTCTTGTGTGTGCAAGCCACAGTAAGTTCAGCTTACGCACAAGAACTTGAAGATCTCTAATATAATGACAGAAAAATTAACAACAGATTTAAAGGAGGTTCCCTGAGAAATAATTATTGATAACTAAGTAAGTGAAAACATTGGTATAATGTTCTTGTTACTTGCTCTATGATCCAAATAGTTATTCCATGCACTTTATTTCTTTTGATATAGAACTTATCCATAATTGACCTTTTCAGTGCATGACTGGGAAGCCTTCAAAAGCATAGGTAAATGGAGACACAGCACCTATTTTAAAGAAAAATTAAATGGAAAAAGGGAAAAGGAGGATGTCCAATGGTCACAATGTATCATGAGCACAAGAACAAAGACCAATAAAGGAATTCTGAACCGAGGCCCAAACATTGTATTTGGACATCTGAAAATAAAAGTTGTTTTGGAAGAGTTTGAGAACATCAACTATTCCTAACTGGACAGGTGACTTGTTACAACAAAAGGAGCAGAAAGTACCCAAATTTACACTGAACATAAAAAGGACATTTGAACTTTTAAAACAGATTTCAAAAAACACGCTGGGTTCTGTATAATTCTACATTTTCAAATACAAATAAGGTATCTTTTAGAAAGATTAGACTATATTCATCAGAAGTGATCACACTCCATGAACAACTGTGAGGTAACAGTCTGCATTATGCAACAGGTACAGCTACATGAGCAGAGCGTATCCCTCTTACACAAAAATCTCCAACTCTGAACCTTTTTGGCAGTAAGGTTATGCTCCATCCTGTTTTGTAAATATACAAACTGAAAGATATCATAATGAAATGCCATTACAACCTTGAGATAGTTTTTTTAACTTAAAATCCCTGTTATAAAAATAGCAATACTGAAAGAAAAGAAAAAAAAATACAGCAGGGACCAAGTAATGGCCCAGTAGAAAAAGGGTAATGTTTATGTAGGTGGTTTTTTTTTTTTTCTTCCTTACCTCACATGGATGAGACCCACAGCACAAAGCAAGGAACTGATTTTCTCTATAGCGCTCTAGAGCAGTGCAACTGAAACACTGCACTGAGTATAACATACCAAAAGATATACTCAAAATAATTTTCAGATATTGACAAAATTCAGGGAGAGTGATGAAAAAGTTCAAAGATGCAAAAACAGACTGGCAAAATATTAATTAAGTTAGTATAGCTTGACTAGAATGCTATGACATGTGGAAGTTGCCTATACACCTTTGTAATGGAGAATAAAGAGTAATTATTTAGAGAAGCATTAAGGTTTTTTTAGCTATAAAAATATGAATGAGGAGGAAAAAGTTGATAGAACAGTCTTTTGATAAGCATACTTCTCTGGTTGGAATCATCTCCGTGGTAAAATGACAGGCACATCAAGATTTAGATATTTTAAACCATATTAGGCAACTCACACATAAAAGGTACTGCAGGTCAAACTTGCTCTTTTTATCAAAGTGGATTAGATTTATTTAACAGATTTTCCGTCTCTGGCTTCTAACCCCAAAATAAGCACAGATATTATTCTAGCAAGCGTCTTTACAAAACAAGCACATAAAACAAACTCCATTGTATTTCTGGTGAATTAAAGTAAAATGAGAAGCAATTAGAATGATGATGAACTCATTAACTCAAAACAGGCACATAAATAAAAGCTAAGCAAGTCTAAAAAACGTGTCTAAAATAGCTGATGAGACTTTTCCAGAGGATAGATGAATCAGTCCGGTTTAAGTCAAAATGAAATGTGGAAATAGTTGCAAACTGTCCATGGACCAGTGTCTCATTCTAAGTAACATCATGAAACTGGTACAACAATTACCTTCAAGATAAATTAATTCTACATTCATAAACAGCATACCAAGCTCTTGACAGCTATACAGAGAGCTGCAGAGCTTGATGCCAAAGAAATGGATCTACATTGTTTTAAAAAGCACATTGACGAGTAATCTGTTCTTTCCTTACCATCGTACTTTATTGCACGTCTGTGTAGCGCCAAGAGGAGAACCTGCCACCATGGGGACTTGGATGGGGCTATGCTGTTTGTTCATGACAAGATCCAGCTTCTCTTCCAATGATTTACAGGTAGCCTCTAGTGCCAGCAACTTTGCCTCAATGCTATCCAACCGCAGGCATATTGTCTGATTAATGGAATACAGGAATGACTAGAAAGGGGAGAATGCAAAAGAAACCAATTTTAAAGACTTACACATTTATCTTCAGCAACATACACGTAAGGAAGCTCCAGATAAATGTGACTGGAAAACAATTCTAAAGGAACTAGCAGTGTGCCTAGTGACAAAATTCAGCCACGTACAAAACTGATGACATCCAGGAGCATTTTAGCATTCTCAAATTCTTCCAGATCTTTATTTAGAAGCCAAAAGCATCTGAGCCAAACACATTTTCACCTAAGCACTTTGTTAGTATGATTTCATACACCACAAAATCATTTAAAATGACATGCCAAAGCCTTTCATTTGATACACACAACAACAAAAGGATTATAAATCTATGAACACATCCTCCTGGATAAAGTTAAATAAGGGGCTTTTTTCCTGCCCAAACAAATAAATTCAGATGATTACAGTGGAAATTATATCAACACAAATAACCTCAGAGACAATTAATGCCACTCACTTACATTTTCTCCTGAGCAATGAATCAAGAAAAGCAAATAAATAAAATCTGTTTTCCTAAGCAATTTCATTCAAAAGAAAGCATATTCTACTTGGTTTCTCTTGGGAAAAACAGGCCATTAAAGGGTAATGTTATGTTCTCCCTTGCAAACAGCAACTGTGCCATCTTGTGGCCCTCCATCACAAGTCACACACCTCATCAAGCTGGTTTACAGCGCTGTTCCCCCGGTGCTCTTTCAGTACAGAACTACAGTTTCTATGACCATTTCAAAAACACTGAATTACATACTATTTAACGTGTGTGGCAACAAAATACTACCCATGTACTTATGCACCAAGCGAAAAAAAACCCACCACCTAAAGCACACTGGTGAGAACAGCAGGGGAAGTTCTGCAAGTACGGAAAAGCCTGAGCCAAACATGGTTTAACTATTAGGAGAATGTTGTTGACTTAAAATAATAATTTAAAATATGCTGAAAGAATCTAAAAATTCTAATACAATCACATGCTCAAGTTTATCTTGTAGGCCAACTTTATACACTTTTCAAAAAATGTACCAATAGTGATGTTTGAGTCACTGGAATTAATTCTGATGACGTTTTATACTGCATATAAAATTCTTGCTACTGATTTTACATTGGAAAATTAGCCAATCATCCAGATTTTAAAATTTATGCACAAAAATGAAGAAACATTTACAAGAAGGCTGTGAATAATTCCAGTGTTACATATAAACAGTTAGTTTTACATTCTTCTCTTTTAATGTATTTCGCTAAGAAAGCTAACTTAGTTGGTATTACAGATAAAGACAGAAAAAGGCATTATCATAACCTTAATAGAGGGATCTTGGCAGTTAATTTCTATACGCTGACGTTTCAGAGCAGGCTCTACATCATCATCTGTTACTTCATGATTCTCCAACACAACTGCAAAGAAAAATAAACATTGCCATAGTTTATAACACAAGAGGACAAGGCTCAAATTAAAGATACATTAAATGGATAAAACAAATGAAAGTAAAAGGCATTTAATTAACATACTATATGTATTCTTTTACACTTGGGTTCTCTCTTGAACATATGGGAATGGTTTCCTGCTTCTCAAAAACTATTTATCCAAACCTAAGACTTTGTTTCAAATGCAATGAAGATTTAACTCTGAAGCATTACCTTGGATTTTTTAATTAGGAACTTACCACGATGTAGCAGAGTTGCCACATTAGCTCTTCTGCTTTGACAGACACTACAGGCTTCTGAACCCTCATATTTATATAAAACCATAAAAAGAATTAATAAAGTTCCAAAATAGATACTTACATATGCAGGCCTATATGTTCTAACAGCCTTTCATCTAAAGGCAAACATTTTGAAGAAAACATCAATAAAAAAGAACTGAAGTTAGAACTGGAAGACCTGACTGGTAAAAATCCAGAGGTAGAGCCCTGAACAGCCTCCTGGTCAGAGCATCACCTTAGACCAGATTCGAATTCCTTTACCAAACTGAGCAAAGGAAGACTTGTTTAAGGTTGACCATACCACAGCTGACAAATCTTGAACACCAAGCTACCAGGACAGGCAGGTCCCAGCTTCTCCTTCAACTCTTTGGCAACATTTCTGAAGTAACTTTTTCATTTTGTATCACGTTTTTTTGTATGTGTTTCTGTTTTCTGTAACTGTACTTACTGTTCTTTCAGTCACTTATGTGTAATGGCAGTGTAGGATCAATGTCTACAGCTGATCTCAACAGGCTTTTGCTTAGTAGGTCAAGTTCTAAGCAAGGGGTGTCACAATATTTGCTTTCAGAATTGTTTTTCGATTTTATCGTAATTGCTATACCTATAAAGAATGTTAATAATGTATGACAGTAACTATGTTACGAGTAAAATAACCATTCATAATAGATGGGTGATAGTTCTCATTTGAGGGAAAGCCTGAAACATATATTTGATCTGGAGAAAAAAAGATTGCAGGAGGCTGTATTTCATTCAAAGTTTTCGGGACTAGTCTATCCCTGCTCAAAAAAAGCCCCAGGCAATAAAGCCTTTAAAAGAAAAGTAAAATAAAAAATAAAACAAATTGATCTAAAAGGTATTGAAGTTATACAAGTGAAGCTATTGAAAACCCTGTATGTAGTCTTAAGAAGCACCTAAAAAAAAAAAATCTGCAGCACTGCTTTATATTTTTTAAGAAAAGCTCAACAGTGATTACCACCTTGTTAATGGGCAATACTATAAATGATCTTTCTCATGCCGTCACTACCATCTCTACTGTACCTGGGTTATCTGGAGTCAAGTCTTCAACAGTAATCTGAACAACATCTGACAAATCCTGTTCTGACATCATTCAGAACCAGGCAGCAATATCCAGTCAAACACCACTGCAGGTCCACAAGTAAGTAATTTTACAAGTCATGCAATCCTGAAAAACAGCAGCAAGAAGAGTGTTAATACAGACATACTTGATATGTCAATACTGCCTTGATTTCTTCATTCTTCCTCTATAAAAGCAGATGCAGTTCCTAACAGGAGCAACCAAACTACAAAGTGATCATTCAGTAGTATCAACTGCTACTTTATTCGCTAGCCTCATCAAAGAGCAAAGGACTGAACTACCTGCATCACCTCGATGAGTAAATCTTTCTACACTAGGACTGAGACAGGACCTCAAGCTTTCCTTGCTGATCCACCTTTCTGCATTTTCCCAATGGATCAAGAGAACGTTTAAGCTTCAGAGATTTGGCAGCTCGTCAGTATGAAATACAAAATAAAATGTTTTCTTTAAAATTGGTATTTTTTTTTAAGAAGTTTTAAGAGCATACGAGACCATTGCTAAATTGCAGGGGTTTAATTTACAACTATTACTTCGGTCTTGGAAGTGTTCTGACTTTAGTGCAGACCTATGGGTTCTAACAGTCTTTCATCCAAAGGTAAACATTTTGAAGAAAACATTAACAAAAAAGAACTGGATTTAGAACTGACTGGTAAAAATATAGTCTTGATATTGCAAAAGCATATGAAGTTCCCGAGCCACATTAGATTTGGAATGACTACATTCTGTACAGATCTATACCCACACAAGATCCTTAAATGTATGAATCTTAACAGGCCTCTAAAATCTTCATAAACTTTCAGTGAGGACAGGGAACTTCCTTGCAGATAATTATAACTAGACTTAAAGTAAAACTTGACTTTTTGTTACTTGGCTATTGAACTTGCCTGGTTTTTCTACAGCTCAGTTCTGATTAAACCATTTTCAGAATATGGTCCTGATTTTAAAGCCAAAATATTTCTCAGCCCTGCTCCCTTGGAATTCTCTGTCAAGGTTATTTATTAGTGTTTTAAGAGAAATCTTCAGCCTGTAAAATTGAATTAAAATCACTGGAACCATTCATATCTGTGCTTTCCCACAGTTTACAAAGGGATAGACAATGAATACCAAGAGATCAGCCCATTTTTTTCCTTTTTAACCTGAAGCAAAACACACTACAGAGATAATTTGAGGTTTACCAATGGAAACAGTAATTCATCCCTTAACACTGACAACTCATCAAATCCAACTACGCATACAGATTTTCCTCTTCCACTTGAGTACAAGAAAGCCATGAAGCCAGACAGGTGGAGTACAGATTTTTGAAGAGAGCAACACAACCTACAGAAGAACTTTTGAGACTGGCCCGAGCAACCGCTGCACACTGCGAAAGCCCATCTCAGAAGGAGGACTCCCCACATATCAGAATTGTTTACTCAAAATACCAGCACTGCCAATACTGAGTCATTTGAAATTCTGATCATGGTGAAAAACTGTTGGGACAGCACAGACTGTGGCAGCACGCCCAAAAAACCTGGCAATACATTAGTGCATATGGATGCCATTTTGGCAAATTGTATTTGCCATTTCTGAGAAATCCTGGTAACCAGCCAGGCTTAACATAATAAAACAGCTGTGCTACAGTTACTGTTTCATAATGTTACATACTGCTAGTAATATTAAGAACCCTGCCCTTAACTTGAAGGAAGACATCCGCCACCCCAAACACTAAAAAAGGACAAACTAGAACAAAACCCAACTTTTAAAACTATTTACACAATTCAAGATTTCACTGATACTTCACGTCGCATTTAAACCAGTTATAGCTACAAATACATCAATATTTTATAAAACATTCCAAAGGATTTGCAATGCTTTTGTTTAAATCCACTTTAATACTTCATGTGATGCACATATTTAGCCTTCCAAAATTCATTACACAAAAATCACTGAAATTCAACCTTTCTTCAACACAAACAAAAAATAATTTCACACTTCTAACATCTGCTCTCCAGCTCTCATGGGTCATAGTCTGAAAGTATTCAACCTCACATCAGAAAACTACCACCAAAATATTCTGTCTCAGAGCCTTAAAACACAGGCATAACAACCAAACTATGACTGGTAGAACAGCTACTACACATACACAGCAATGTATCTTCATAACATTAGTATTTATTTCCATTGAAACAAATTTTATTACAATTTCAGTAAGTCAGACACAGCTCATAGGCAACTAGCCAACATCCTGATGGAACACATTTTTGCCTTCTCAACAGGCAGAACAAAATATACTTCTGCTGTCACCAGATGCAGTGAGCTCCTGTATCAAAACATAAGGGGAAAACAAACAAATTTGTTATTAACGTTAGATGTGTGGATTAGGAAACCAATGCTCACTGGGTACTGCAACCAACAACTTGAATAAAATGCCCATCTTCCAAATTCAGAATTTCAACTTGTAAGAGAAAATTTTAGCAGTGGTCTAACTTTCCTTTCAGAACCAAGGTTAAAAGCCCGACAAAATTTAACAGGATTAGTTAGATTAGTTTATCAGTTTTAAAAAGCCTCAGTAAACAAATTCAGAATAACTTTGCCGATATAGTTACCACATATTTTACTCAGTGAAGTATTTACCACCACCTCCTCCTGTAAAACACTTCTTTGCCTGGAGTTTGCTATATGTTCCCAAGTATCTTTTGTTTTGGTTTGTTTTTTTTTCTTTCTTTCTTCTGGCTGAAATCTTAGTCCCCATTAAATCTAAATTAAGTATATGCACATTGGCATTAAGCTGCCAATGCTGAAATATTACCTGGAACAAACATTTAGCTATAAGAAAGAAATACTAACAGAAAGCCAGGAAGCTGAGGATAAACTACAACAGGGACATGAGATATGCCCACTTTTTCCCCCCCAAGCAGCATGTGGAAGTTAGATCAACAAAGCAGTATTTTATAGCCAATTTGCCATTATCTGGGGGAGGGGTATGGGAAGACAGCTGATACCAGACAATGGAAAATATCTCATTAACACATACGCTACAGGAGGCCTTGGCCAGCCAAACTCAAACTGACTCCAGCTGAGCTTTTAGGTGGATCTACACTGCACTCATCACTTCTCCTGGAGGGCTTTTTTGGGGGTTGGAAGGGACTGCTTCAACTCTTACCCAATGCCAGAACTGAAAAACAGCTTATGGTGTGTATCAGAGTGATGTGATTTCCTCCCACTTCCATTACCACTTCAGCCCTGGGTGCCTTCAATTCTCAGTGACCTCAAATGCTTCTAACCCTTCAGACCTCTTGCAGCATGTAGCCAGTTGACAGATCAGCTCTTTTACTGTCCACCCTTTACCAAGCCCAGGCCAGGCACTACTGTGGTAACCGTGGCCTAATAAAGCCACCAGAAACCCATTCCTGTTGTACAAAGCAGCACAAACTAAAAATTGTCTCATGCTTTAATCACAGTGAATAATGGAAATAATCACACATAGCAAACATACTGCATTAGCCCCCTTATTACCTCCCAAAGGTAACATATGTTTTCAACATTTGAGAAAACAGCCCTAAGCTTTCAAGACACAACAAGCATCAATATGGAGTAACAGAACTAAATCTTCTAAAAATAAACAGCCTATTTCATCACTCATCAAAACTCACAAAATATCAATTTCCCTGTTTATGTATTGAGTTGAAAGTGAACACAAACACTCCTCCCTATTCTTGGCATTTCATATTCAGAAACAAAGCCAAAAAGGGGAGCAAAAAGCCTACAGCATTCCTATAGCCACTTGCAAGGAGGTGGCTCTAGTACTGGAACACGCAGAAAAAGTGATCAGAGACAGCTAAAGGTATAAATTTAAAGCAGATTAGATAAAGCGCACTAAATATCTCTGCCAATAATCTTACTCAGAATTGATACACTCAACACAGAATCAAAGTAGCCTTTGTTTAATTTAGTAAATTAATATTTGTAAGCAACTAAATTAAATTCACCTGAATTCCAGATTAGCTTTTCCACACACAAGTTTAATGCAATTTAATTAATCTATTTTAAAACATTAATTCAGAATAATTCTTCTGAGAAGTCCCTTGTAAACAAACCTATTTACTGAAATATCTGATGGCTTCACAAAGTCACAGGGCATCATTCCAAAGTGTATAATCAAAAACATCCAATGCCTTGTTAACATGTAAAAACATGCACAAAACAAATTCTTCTCTCTCATATTAATTAGGGAGGGTAAACACTATATTTTTAAAAAAAAAATGTTTTCCAGAGCTCTAGTCTACTTAGGGTGTTTAACTGAACTTCTCTTACTTGGGCAGCTAATCACTCCCCTGGCTATAGCACTATTTCTCAGTGCTATACACTAATAAAGGAAAAAAACCTCTCGTAAACTTCAACTTGCACTATGACAAAAATTTAGTTCCGATTATGTGAAAAAAGTTGAAGAATGCCATTTTACTTTGCCCAACCCAAAAGCCCCAAATCTTTAAGGTCCCTTCCAACCCAAACCATTCTATGAGTCTATGACATGATTTTCCTCTTCACTTCATTTTTCCTTTAAATCAATTAAGGCAAATTTTCAAATATGTAATTTCTGTTACAAATATATATTCTCCTCTATACAACCACTGTTAGCCAATCAGCCCATTTTTCTGAGCCTAATATCTACCATGACTGGGACAAACAAAGGTCTTTATCTTGCAAAGAGCTACAATTTGCCAACACTTACAAAAGTTTTCTGACACAGCAAACCAGCTAGGCTGCAAGGCCAAGCCTAATGATAAGAATGTATTTGATGCATGCAAGGGTATTAATCCTCTATGAGGACAACTTTGTGCAGAAGTAAAATAACCTTATTCTGTAAAGGGATTATAGTACAAAGACCATCCACCCTCTGAAAGTGAAGATCCACAGAGGGTGAAACATTCATTAACTCTACCGATTTAGTTAAGTCAGCTCAACTTCCCTGAGTTCCTGTCCCTTCAGGGAAACAGCCCAGAAGGAGCACTGAGCCTTCGGTCTCGGTGCAAAGAATAATCCACACCAAGAATGCCTTTGTTAATGCAGCTCAGTTAAATCCATTCTGGAAGCAAATTATGCAAAACCAGCAAAAAGGCACTCCAAGTACAAAACAAAATTTTTCACCGCATAGTCTGAAAGAATAACCTGCACGCTCAGGTTACAACCCTGGCTAACCTGGCAATGGATCTGCATCAACAAGTCTGCTGCATCTTCACAAGAAAGATCTCTGCGTAGTCCCATGGAACGAACTGGGAAACGTGCATGTAATTCAATACATGAAGTTATTAATGGGTATTACAAGGTTCAGAACCTGACAATGCCCTTTTAGTCTTGCTCTGTGACTTGCAACATTCTTATAATCCCAAAGTCTGGCTTTTTCTCTAAGATAAAGTCACTTTAGTTGGCAGCTGGAGCAGAGCCTTCCTACGCTAATTAATAATTCCCCAACAAACCACATCAGTGCAAATGTTAATGCACTGTAACAGATGAGGAATAACATAATAAAAAAGCAACAATTTAATAGTATGTAGGCTTAAATGCACTGTAAATACAAGAGCTACCAGCCTCCCTTATGCTCCAGCTCTCTGGAGCTGCAGTCTATCAGAACATGAAGCTGAAAATAATTTTCAAGGGGAGGATACCGGGGGGGGGGGTCAGGATTTACACTTTATGAGAAGATTCTCCTTTCATTTTTAGAACTAATCTTTCTTTGCATCTGTTTAGCTTTCATCCTTATTCTCATTCCACCTTAAAAGGCAAGTAAAAACATTGTGTTTTAAATAACTTCCATAGTAAAACTACACAAGCATTTCAGTTTAACAATTTTAAAAATTAGTGTAATAATACACAGGCATCTTTGGTTCAGCCAAAGATCAGGAAAAAAAAAATCTATCCTCCCAAAACATGACAGAAACATTCCTTATCTGTAGAAGCACAGACACCAGCCATAACATTCTGGAGATAGATATATAAAATAAGCATCACTCACAGAGATGCTATGCTGATGGACTCCAGTACAAGTTCTTAAAATACAGACAGCAACAGAAAAAAGGTAACAGCTGCTCCAAGAATAAAGGAACTTGAAATTTCTTTGGAGTACAAGATCATGCAGGGAGGCAGAAATTCTCAAATACTGCTATGAAAGCTCACATTGTTATTATTATTGGTTTGCTTCTAAAAGTATTTCTCCTCCCCCCTTTTCTTTTTTTCTTCATTCCACCTGGTACAAGCCATTGTTTTGCTTGGATATCTTTTTCTAACTCTTCTAATACACTGCCACGGGCCACAATCCTAACACAACGTACAACAAACTAGAACAGAAATACCACTGTCCTGCTTTTCAGTGTGCTCACACCAGCTTAACACGTTCTGGCACACGGAATGACAGCGCTGAGCATGTGGCCACATACACCAACTCAAGCACAAATTCCCTCTGTGAACCTTGTATAAACACTCTTTCTGCTGCCATGTGCCAACACCCACACTGCCACATCTTTGATGCAATGATTCCCAAGCGAGCTAGGAAGGATGTGTTAACACCTATTACAACTACACTTTCAGGTGCTTAGACGTGCAGAAAAGTCTGAATTTAATTTTACAGACATATAATCCCATTGAACTTAATGAAACTACCCATATGAACTGGGTATATATAAGTGTTTGCAGATTCAGTGCCTTAAGGCAGAGGTCAGTTTTCTGCACCATGGTATAATTATTCAGGACGTAGGTCATTAATGCTAGGCACACTTTGTATGGCTGAGAACCAGCAAACACGAAACAAGAACTGCCCAGACAGCAAATGCGGTATGCAGAACCAGATGTAGTCATGTTGTTTTATTGTTTTCATCCACTAGATGGAGAATCTTTATTGATAACAGCTCCAAAAAAACCTGCAAGTACTTAAATTCAAAGAACAAACTTCCAGAATTGGCTTCATATTCTTTTACATAAAAGTGTCTCCCAGCCTCAAAGAACTTCTACCCCTGATTAGAATTTTTTTTTTTTGAGATAGGTAGTCTAGATGTCCTCTGAACTTTGGGTAACTGTACCTTCATTTGAAGTTAGAAGTTACTAGTTTTGGGGGGTTTTTTTAAACCTTTTAATCTATTTTTGTGATACTTCATACAGACTTCAAGAATTTCAAACCACTGCCTAACACAATCAGAATTATCTGAGGCAGATCTAAGGTATTTACAAAAACTATAACACTGCTAAAAGGATTTTCCTTTTGTGCCTCAAACTCCAAAACATCCTGCTGATGTTGGGAAAGGATGTCTTTTTGGTGAGAGTATCAGCATGACTTGAATGCTTGCAAACCGTACTCCAATTAATGAAGCCAGCTCCACAATGTCAGATTCAAAGCACACCTTAAAACGTCACACCTAACCCACCGTGCCCATGTCTTTACATAGAGGTGGTTGTACCCTCGGGCCTTTCTACACCAGGAACAACTATCCTCAGAGAGTACGTTTGGTCTTGTGAATCTCCTACTCTGGAGTACTTTCATATCTACCTAGCAAAATGATATTCCTGCTAAACAGGTAAAATCAAAAGCAAAAACTACACTCATGCTATTTCTAGTTGAAACAAACAAATAAGAAAAAGCAATGAAACAGAACTACAGCTACATCCCAATTCATAGCCATGTTGTCCACAAGCAGAAAGCTCTTACCAGAACACTGAGTGTACGAGCAAGAGAAAAATTTTGCTTGAAGTTTAATACTGCAATGTAAGTGGATTATACAGCAATCAAGCTTAAGTATTTGAATTCTCAGTGCTTTGTTTCCTATTTCCACCACAAAACTCAAAGGACATTACAATGTTATGCTGCTGCTAATGTGAAACAAGCCACGGTATTCTACATACATTCTACATACACGGTATATCTACAGACTTCAGCAACAACAGGTCTAGTACAACGTGTGCTACTGGTGCAAACACCATGCACACTGCTCAGCATTCAGTTTTCCCATTTGGGAAAGAGAAGAAAAAAAAACCTTCCTGCCCAGAAGAAAACCAAGGTGCAGTATCTGCCTGGCTCCTGAATAAAAGGTGTTATTTTAAGAGTCTGTATTATTCCTCCTGCAGGGGAAACAGAGAGGAAACAACAGTGATTTTTAAACATCTCACAGAACCTTCCCCGGGAAGTGATTTAAGAACCGTGGTGGTTGTGGGAAGACGGGAACTTTCTTTGGAAAGCCAATATTCCAGAAAACAGGTAGCTGAAGTATCACCAGCTATGAAATCAACTTAGTACTAACTCAGAGCAGGTATCACCCAGAGTTCTGGCACCACACTGATTTTCACAAGCACCAGGACAAAGTAACACTGCAAATGAGCTTCACCACTGCTATTCAAAAGATCTGCAGACATAGGTGAGTAGCTGACTGAGAAAAGCTGTGAGGTCTTCTTCCAGTCCCAGGAATCAAACACATGGAGGAAGGGTACAAGCAGTACAAACATCTTTTACAGATATCGGAACGTAGTCTTTTTCAGATGAGCCTCCTTTGCAGCAGAGGGATCTGCATGATGCTCATGGAACATCAGTCTCTTCATGAAGGATCAAGGGAGTACATTTTCTCCCAGCAAGGATGTGTAGAATGGGACAAGGTTTATCACCAGATCTTTCACTCTCAACTTGCACGTGAGAGAAGACTTTGGAGAATGCAATTTCTATCAAATTTGAGTTCCATTACTTCATTTTTAGGGAGGAAAAGAAGTGTACTAATACTAAAATGTTTTGAAATCTCAATGGTACAGACTGATGTAATTTTGAGAAATTTTAACTCTCATTTCCCATATGAAGTAGACACCAAAAACCCAAAAAGTTCTTTTAAGGCTGTACATTATGCATTTGTAGCTGCTTTCTAGCTAACAATACCGCGTGTTGGTCAGAAAGTCTGAGATACTTTCTGTACAACTACCGGTTCAACTCAAAAGGATTTTTTTTAAGGAATATACGTACAAGAAGAATAGCAAATCTAGATACCAGCTATTTATTTAATATTTGAACCCCCTTTGGAAAGTGGGAAATAAATAGCATAACAAAAGGGTTGCACTAAAAATAACAGTTCTAAAAAACTGTCAGATGCTACCAGGAGAGCGAAGGAGGTGAAAAAAATTTTAATATTAAACCACTTGCTAAAACTTGCTGAATAAATGACAGCTTCTGAATATTGACCACCTACATAACAATTTATACCTGATAAAAATATTTGCATGCATCTCTAATGTAGCTTCATTAACTATTTCAATATTAAGTAGCTAGCCCATCAGTTTCTTTCCTGCTTAATCCTTTAGTTCTATTTTACTGCGCAACCATTTGATATTTGTGAAAATCTATGCAATCTTTATTAAGTTGATTTCCCTTTTGCAAGACTGGAAGTATACAGTCAAGATCAAAAGACGGGAAATAAAAAGATTTTAAAGGAAATTAGCACAGTTTTCAACTTATACCTCTGAAAGCCCAGTTTTTCATTATGTTGTCCAATCATTTCAGTATTATAATTCTTTCCCACCTCATAAAAAAAGTAATTATCTATATTCAAGAAAACAGCGTAATGTATAATATCACAGATGGTACTTTAAATGACCACTGAAATGGCACGACCATTAATGCAATGCAATTATTTAATAAGAAATGTTTACTAAAGAACAAATTTTAGAGTAGATTAAATTTTCCATGAAGATTCCCTCTTTCAGAAGCCCTCACATGCAGCTTCGATGCGGTTGGGCTCTGCCTCAGTGAGAAAAGGCACACCAATATGCCATGAGACTTGCTGACTCCACAGGAAGGCTTAGTACCAATTTTGGCATCAATGACCATGTGCCAACAGTTAGTTTACCAGAAAAGCCCATGATTCTTCAAACCTTCTAACCTCCAACAACATTTATTCCATGTTTATAAACAGACCTAGAAGAAAGGCAGAGTGAAGAATAAGCTAGCAACCATACTATACAGAAAAAAACCCAACCTGGGTAACACTTCTGTCTGAGGGATTGAACTACTGAATCCCTAAACACTGTATTACTAACTCTGCCAAAGCAAATATTACTTCACTTCACAAACCAAACACTGCAATTCAGTTTAAACAGAAAACGATTACTTTTAAATACGTCGCTAAAAGGTGTATGATAATTGTTTATTAGAAATTTTATTAAAATGATCCAAAATGTGGAAAAAACATAACACAATCATGCTTTCTGAGGAAAAAGCATTAAATGTGAAAAAATCAATTCTTTAAGTTACGGTAGATAGAACTAGACTTTTTAATTAAGAAAAAATATCTAGCTATTCACTTTCATAAACATCAGGTTTAGGTTGGAGACTATTATTTGCTCTAAAGAGTTAAAGATACCACCAAATTCAGAGTACATTTCAAACTGAAATCAAAGCAGGAGGCAGATACAAGTATGTACATCGTTGATGAAACTAAAAACTGGCTCTGACACAGATCTCTCCAAGTTTAACATCATCCATACTTTCCAATCATAAAGAATCAGAAAGTTCTCCACCTAAAGCCAAGTAAAAGACCATTTAGAAACTTTAGTTTGTGCAGAGCGATGCATGTACAATTTGGGAAGCACTGCAAAAATTACCTGTCACTGTCTAGATAAAAACAAAAGCAACAGTAACTAAGCCCTGCATCTTGGAGCTGTGCTCTTGGGCCACGCACACCCCAAGAAATACAAGCGCAGCTCCAACACCGTGACTACGTCACATTACCAACAACACGCTATGCTAGGACTAGAACTGCGTGACGAAAACCCCATCAGTGAAATTCCAACCGCAAGACTGCCGAGGAAAAGATCTTGCCCCATGCCGGTTTGCGAGAAAACAGCACTGCTGAGAAGCCACTTCCATCTGGCCCAACTGCTCTACGTCCCAAGCTGCTACTCTGCTCAGCTCCAAGACACTCTGTGCATGTCATGGGGTGCTCTCCCACAATACATCATTTGTCACATCTGTGTAGCACAGCACAGACCCTACGCCAAAATCTGGTTTCCTCTGACCATCATATTTCTTCACCATGTTAAAACTAGCTTTTCTACAGAAAACAAATGCGGAGGCAGGGTGTGAACCTGACCTCCTTCGGTGTGCTTTGTGAGACACCCTTGCTTAGCACACACATTTTTCATTGGCAGAAGGAATTAAGACTTTTAATACTGTAACATTCCAGTTTAATTGCCTCTTTGCAGGAAAGAGGCTTTGCTGTATCACTTAGACGCTTTGCCTCAGGAAGTTGTTCAGTCTGAACATGACAGACACCCTAGGACTAGTATACACTATGACAACCACCTGCCTCAAGTTCAAGGGAAATCTGTGCAAAATGCTTTATTCTTACGTGTTCAGCTTACCTACAACAGAATCTTTAACAAAGGTAGCAATATAATTTTAATTTTTTTATCATTTTATATTTTTCCTAGTATGTGCACTGCTAATCTTATACACTGGAAGATCTTTGAGCTAGCAATTCCAAGGGGGATGGGGACAAGGACAGAGACCAATGTCGGCAACGGGCTTCTGCTATCATGATGGCCAACATAAAATATACAAGTAATCTGCTTACTCAAAAGTCTTCTAATAGATTTATCTCCTGTAGCTGTCTAGAAAAAGGAAACATTTAAGCTGCTGAAACAGACCTTAGCACTGTTCTAAAACAAAGGCACAACACTAGTATTTTAAAATTCTTACCAAAAATACTTATGAAAATAAACTGAAGAGCATCATTTCAGTAGAAAAATGTAGAGCAATTAATTCTTCACATTCTGAAATACTTTCATTAGTACACTCCGATCCTGTTTTGCCATTCCCCCTCCCTCCGCTAGAAAAAAAAGTAACTACAGCTTTAAACTTGCAAGACTATAATTCATAGGATGTTAAAGAGAGGTAAGTTGATACATTTAACAGATACACTTGCGCCTAAGGAGCAGAGAAGGAAGGGGTGTTTACAGTTTCCTATGAATTCACTCCATGGGTAAGGAGAGATGCATTGTTTTTTCATCATAAAATACAGGTGCTCCAATTTTCAGAGGAAAATTTGAAGTTGATGTATTTTTCCCTTAAGTGGTCTAAGCCAGAGTTTTACAAACAGGAAGCAAAATAATTTTGTTCAGACGACATTACAAATTATTTTATTTGAAGTCCCAAATGCAAAGGATTTTATGAAGTTAATCATTTCGTGCACTTTTGCTTTACGGCTCAACATCAGTCTAACAAGTGGTAGGCAAAAGTAAGTGCTTAACAGCAGTTTTAAAAACCTGAAACTGCAAGGAAATGAGTGTTTGACATGACTTTTAAGACATTTTATTCTTTTTATTTTTACTTGGAAAAAGAGATTATGATTTAGCCTTTTAATGAATACGTAATGAACAAAACAAAATTACTTCAGCAGTTAACAACTAAATACCAAGTTTCAAACTAAAGGAAATCAAATCTGTGAAAAAAATTTTATTGGCAAAGTTTAGTATACATAGACATGTTGTTGTTCTAATTCTAGTCATTAGCTTTGCATTGTCTCCTCCTACAAGTAGCTCTTGCTGTTCTGCTCAATTCACATAAACCGTTTCTGTAGACCTCTGGGACAAGAGCTTCCGTGCACAAAGAGAAATACCCATCTCTTCCTCTCAAAACGAAGGTACTGAGAGAGTCTTTACTTTCTAAGGACCATCACAGCAATTTCAATTCAAGGCATTCTTCAAGGAAAGATAGAAAGACATTCCAGTTCTGACAAAACAAAGGCTGCACAAACGATGGTTTACAAGTTTAAGGAAAAGCTCAAGATGAAGACCAGGGACAACCTCAAGTCCTTGCAAATGTGAGCAATTACTGTAATTATCGAGGGTCTGAATCCCGCAGCACTACTATCCCTGCGAAAAATCAAGGTAAACCTGTAAAGTAGCACTTCTCGCTACCTGGAGCTCACCTTTCTTCACCTAATCGGTCCCAAACAGTACAGAACAAGTACATCGCACCGTGTTAAAAACAGCAGAGACAGGAAAAAAGCCTCTCTCAAACGTGTTTAGCAGAGCATGTGCTGATGGAACCCTTTCAGCTGTGAACGTTGATAATCAGCGCTCCCTATGTTACTACTCTTAATGTTATTATTCAATTACTACTCTGAATGTTATTCATCAATTACTCCTTTAAAAGCACCTTAAACTTTAAAACCTGTCCAGTAACCACACAACAACTTAAACGAGGCTGATTAAGACATTAAAGCCAATTACTGCTATTGTAAAACAGATTATAAATTACAAAACAAAGGAAAAAAGTTACAACATATTTTCATCCTCTGAAGGAAACTGAACGTTTCCCAAATCCAAACTCAAATCTTTTTACTCCCTTCAACAAATTAACTAGTCTTTCTTTGTAACATCTTTTCAGGTATTCCTGAAAACTGAACTACTGCCAAGCTGTCATTTCGTGTACAGAGTAAGGCTCATACAGTTTCAGAATCAATTTCTTGTTATTCTGGTCAATTTCTAAGGACATCCACTTTAAACATATTCATACTTCCTTACAGAGAAAATCCATTGCTCCAAGAGGCACTGCTATGAAGTTATTAAGACAAAGGCGGTTTTTTTTTTTTGCTTTTTTTTTTTTTTTTAAGTCTTGGGGTACTTTATGTGCACAGGCCCTACCAAAATGATGGCTGCATAGCTTCAGGCAAAGTTTGCATTTTATTTTGGCAGGATCATTTTCCTGATTTTCCTCTGAAAGCTTTTAAAATTGTTCTCCTTTATAAGATTTGATGGCTTAAGTTTATGTAAGAAAAAGTTTAAAAGTGGAAGACAAATCGCTATTCAATCTATTCCTTCTGCTTCAAGTTCTCTTCTACCATTGCATTCCCAAAATCTTGTCCATAAGGTGTCTGAAAATGGTCATTCATTTTTTTTCAAAAGGGAAACCAATAATTGGAGAAATGTAGTCTTGAGGTCATGATAAAAGGCTGACAGAAATATATAAAATAGCAGTTGCAAATGAAAGCTTGACAGACAGGTTGCAAAGAGATCCCTAGACATGCTGACTGTTGAGAGGCTGAAGACACAAGCAGCTTTACTAAAGTAATGGAAGGAAGCACGTTCTTTGATAGGACAGACTGCGTGAAAATAAGGCTTCTCTGCCTGACTGCCAGTTGTCTTCTCTTTAAAAGAACGTGAACAGCAAGAAAGTGTTCTATGTCAAGTAATGGAGGAATACCTGAATAGGTGAAAATTCTGGAGACAAAGGTGTCTCTCTTTCAGAGTTTACACACTTATGAGTGTGGCAAATGTATTGGGCACCCAGAGAACAAAATCTCACTCAAAATTTTGTCAAAATGCTGCATGGGAAACGTGCATTTCTGAATAGCTTGCTATTGTCTTTTTGCTGCTTTCCTCCCCTTCTTACTGTGTTTCTATCTTTTAACATGTAATCATCAATATTTCTGTTGATTCAATTATTTCACATTGTTTGATGTGTCGGAATATTCTGAAATATTAAATTACATAAATCATTCTTGCACCAGCGAGACAATCCAAATGCTAATGTAGATGTAGACACATTATTCCTGATATATTCTTATACTGTAGAGTATTAGCATTGATTCTGTCTCACTTGCTGTATGAGCACTCAGAAAGTCCACCTTCGAAATGGAAACCCTTCTAAGCATCTTGGCCCATGCAAATGCCACGTTGTCTCATTGTATTTGAAAGACGAAGTCCAGCTGAGTGTGTTAAAAGGGGAGATTCAAAAATGAAAGCTCAGAATATTAGAATAAGTTAAAAGTGGCAGCTGTTTTATGGAAACTTTGCTGAATTTCTTTTAGTAGACAATTGTGTTTAAATACTGCTTAAAAATATTTAAATCACTTTTTGTTAAAAGATGTGAAACAAATAAGACATGTCTACTTCTTCAGTTAACTCATGCCTTGAAAAGGCAGTTTCCAGTGACATGTACAGAAAACAAAGTCTCATCACTTAAGATGTTTTTCTTCAACTTTTCTTTTTTTCCTAACATAGATATTTTAAACATAAGAACTGCCAGCATTTTTGACTTTGTCCTTCTTTCATTGAACTGATGTGCAAGGAAACAAAACACCTGACAGAAGATAACAGCCTCTTGTCAGATGGCATGCTGATGAGGATGGTGGAAATATCTGCTCTGAGTTCAGGGGTCAGACTTGGACTCTGTAGCAATAAGCACAAGGAAAGGACTGAAAAATAATTATTTTCCTTCTTTGCTTGGCTTTCTGAAAGTCAGTACTCTTTCAACAAAAGGACCTTTAGATTTGCAGATATTTGGGATTGAGGAAGAGGTGTTCAGTTTCACTGTTGGCTCCTTCCAGCCAAAGGTACAACTCAGCAAGCTTTTACCAGCACGCAGAAGAAGAGTTGTCAATCAACAGTTAAATTCTGGCATGAATAGTGCCTTTGTAAATATTTCTGTTATGCCTTTGAAAGCACACAAGCCAAAACAAAAAATCTTTTGACAATGTGTGAAAAACAAAACTGAAAGGCTTCAACAGCCTTTTGTAGCTAGAAAGCTGGCCATATAAACTCTTTAAAATTGAATGTTCTTTGTCAGGTGGAGGAAAGCTTGTGTTCTGAGATTTGACCATCAGGCAGCCCAACAGTGCAGCTGTGAGCCTTAGAAAAGTGTTTCTAGCTGTGTGATTTGGTAGGGTGCATTTTTACTCACACTCATGAAGCATTGGCATTTGTCATTGTATTCATCTTGTGTCAGTTTCCCTTCTAAAGGCATTAGCAAGAATTCAGTCAGATCTGAGACACGGTAACTTCTGCCAAATAAATCCCCAAGGTGAGTAGTGTCCTCACCTGGAAGAATCAGGATTTGAGTTTGTGTTGTTTCTTCTTTTAAATGCTGATTGTGCTGCTTGTCACAGGCTCAGCCTGACTCACCAGTAGCACCAGCAGAAAGCAGTAGGTAAGTCAGGCTTAGATAAAGTCTTTTTCTGTGTAATGTCCCAATTCAATTAAGTCATGTAAGCATATCCCTGACTTTAAATACAGGGATGATTGGAACTATCTGTAGGTTGAAAGAGAGAAAAACAAATTGCTGAACTGCTGGCCAGCTTCTGAGGTGTTTTGCTTGTCCTCCATGTGTGGCTCCACTTGAGGCTGTTACTCCTGCAGCAAAGTCTTTCTTAGCATGAAGTGCAGATAGCAGTGATGGAGGCAAGGAAAGAGAAGCAGGTTTTTTAAGAGACGGTGTAAAAAGAAGAGCCTTGCGTACACAAAGCATGTATTTTTCACATATATGTTTTTCGTCACCTGCCTAAGGTAGTCTCAATGACGTGTATTGCAGAAAACATTGCGGGTGGTGACTAACTAAAGAGCATGGGGACAGAAGTGGAGCACTTATCTTGAGCTGCACAATCACACTTGCAAAACTGAATATTCAGATTTGTTTCAATTAAAGGGCACATTGGCTAAAGCTGCCAGTTTATCTGTTGCTTTTATTGTAACTTGTCTTGGATTTTAACTCACACCAGTGATGGCAGGACAATTGTTAGTACCGCATCTGATATCTGGTAGACTCAAGAGCCACACCACTGGTGTCAGTCTGCTCAGACGTGTCTGGGAATCCAAATTCTCTCATGAAAATTGAACCCAAGACTTTATGTCCTAGGCCCTGTGTTTGCGGGAAAGTTGTGGGTTTTTACAGGATATACTGCTTCATGCTCATATACAACAATTTTGGGGTTTTTCTTCTTAGTTATCTAGCATCTTTTGCATACCAGTTAATCCTTTTTGGAAGGGCATAAGTCTATTCTAGAATTGTTATGTTTTCAGGTAAATAATTTTCAGCAGCTACCTAAAGTTAGATCAACAGTTCCCCTTCGGACAGTCATCCTGTTGCTATGCCATTCTGCACAGATTTACAGCTGAATTAACCTGTGTCTTTTTATCTGTAGGTCTTTTAAGGTCAGTTCAGCTGACTGTAACCTTCTGCTCAGATTTTAAAATTCAACCAGCCCCAGTAAAGTTCCAGCTTATGTACATTCGAGAACGCTCCCCTTATAGCAATCATTTTGCCTACCTCCAGGTGCATTTGGTAGGAAGACCTGCAGTTCTTTGATCACGGGGAAAAGAAAGAAGTTCTCTGAAATGCCAAGACCTAGCAGCACTGGAAATGCAGGAGAAGGCTGGAATCCCAGTATCTTTGAAAAATAGTGAATGGGGAAGACATCTTAGTAACTCTTGGTGCCAAGGGGTAATATTTTCTTCAAATAGAAAGAGGTTCTTCCAGGTTGATTCATTTTTTAGCATATCAGTCTTCATTCAGAAATAGGATCTGGAAATTTAAGATACAAATGTGAACCTTTAGGTGGAGAACTAGCCTGCAGCTTCTGCTGAGGGGAATACTACTAGCTAGAATGCAGGCTGGGATAAACCTCCTTAAAATTATGATGTATAAATAATTAATTTAAAGCAAATCAATGCAAGATGGCTCAAACACGAGGAAACAAATGTAAACTTCTGAGGCAGAAATAATTTCTAAATACTGCCTGGGCTGAGAATATATATGTGTGGATAGATGGAGGGCTATGTACAGGAACATCTACCACCCAAAAGGAAGTCTAAAGTGTAGGGGTTTGGCTTGTGTTCTGTGGAGCTGTGTAGGGTGGAGCTGTCGTTTTCCCATGGCTCTTATCTTGGCACCAGGGATCCTTCTAGCTGGTCCTCGCTAACATAGTAAAACTAGAGGCTTGGAATGAAGAGCAGAAAATAGCTGCATGGCTCTTGTTCTTTGTCCTGCCACAGTATCCTTATTTTAGTCATTAAAATCTATCCCTGAGTTTTGAATCTGCAGTCGGTGCTTATAGCAAAATACTTTTTGTCTGGATCTTCATCTGGCATGCGTAGTTATTTTGTCCACTGAAGTTAATGAAGTAACAGTGACCTAAATCATCTGAGCCTTAATCCTGCCTGTGGCTGGAAGCCCTGGCTCTTGGCATTTCCCTTGCATTCTTTGCAGTAGCAGAAGAAAAAACATTAGAGAGAAGTGACATTTCTCTTGAACCAGAGACAATTTCTTTTGTTTTGCTTTGGTTGGTGTTTTTTTTTTTCATTCATTAGTTTATTTATGAACTAGTCAATATCTTCCAAAGGTGATGCTCCAGTTGAAAATCTAATGGATGGTAACTGAACATCAGAAGATCATTTGGGCTATGCGTGTAATGACAAGTAGGGCAACACAGTAGGAGTGGATCTGTAGAGTAAATTTGTACTGAGGACTGGGTATTCCACAATATATTAATTTCAGTAGGTTTTACTTCAGATTGGTTCTGACCTGTGAATGGAAAACTCATTAGTGATTGCAGGACTCTGGAGTGCATCTTCTGGGTTAGTGTTATCTGCAGGTAATCCAGATAATATGCTTCAAGACCCCTCTGCAGTGAGGTATGTGGGAAAAATCAGGAAGTTTGCTTCAAAGTTGCACTCTTGGCCTCACCTAAAATGCAATGTAGGAGCATGGTTTATCGCTCTGTCCTGAAGACAGGTCATCAGTTGTATGTCCTGCAAAAAGTGCACAGTCGGGGTACGGTCTTGCAAGTTCTGCCCTTGTGAAAAGTCTTCCTGCTGGATTAGAGGTAAACTTGCTTGCAAAAGGATTATTTCTGAGCTGAAGTAAAACATATCTGGTGTATAGCATGTAACTATGGCATTGTTCATACTCTTCTGAGCCTTGCCAGAGAACAGCTGTTTCTTATTTTTCAAGTGTAGTGAAAAGGAGGCAGATCCAGCAGGAAAACTCAGGCAGGGGATGGTAATGGCTTAGAATTTGCGCTCCATTCTTCAGGCAAGGTGTTCAACTCAAAGAACTTGAAACTGGACCTGGGCAAGCTCCCTGAGGCAATACAGACACAAGTGCCAAAGTGATTTCAACAACCAAAGATCTGACCAATAAATTTTTACCTGGAGAACAAATTGCTGAGATATAAGCCTCACTACTGAAGTTTTAAACCTCTGGAGTCATATACTTTCATTTTAGGTGTGCTCAGATGACCAGTGACACTTTATTATTCACAAAGTAACAACTCCACAAATCAGAGAACAGATGAGATTGATTTGGAGTCATTAAAGCAATTCACCAGTATGCTTATTTGATGATAATATTTCCTGAAAGAAGTCTGAAACCGCTGTTAGCACCAATATCGCAGCTGGTGAGACGCTTTCCAGAGGGTATCTGGGGGTGGCCCTGACAGCTGCTCTGAATTGTCATGTTGCACATTCCATGGTTTAAACAGTAATTTATTTTGCAATCTCTGCATCGTCAAATCTGGGGTGTTTGTTTGTGATGTTTAATGTTTAAAGAGGTCAATATTTAAAGAGATCTGTGACAGCAAATAAAACCTCTGGGCTGCTTGAAAGTTAATGTGTCACACACTGATGCTGATATAGAACAAGAACTGTCACTGACAAAATGTCAGTGCCTCTATTAAGACAAGAAATAATGGTGCCCAGAGAAATACCAGTGAGAAAGACTACATAAAACTTCTGACGCAGTTTCTGAGTATCTTAGTAAAGTTCACCGGAGCTTAAAGGAAATACTCTATTTGTTAATTCTATTCAGGACATGCAGGAGAACAAAACAGTGTGAATAGTACAAAACAGGGTATATAGGATTTGCCAGTGTGGAGAAATGAATGTCCCTGCTGCTCTGCGTCCTGCTCTAAGACAGTGTGAGAAAAAACAGGCATGTGTATTGGCAGACTGTGGGATACACCATGCCCTCAGTAGTGTCTGTAAGAGTTGCCACAATACCTTCCTACAGTATCCTGCTTTGAAGTAGCACGGTCATGCCTGGCATTGAGGTTCCCAAAGTGATGCTGGAATAACCGAAGTAACAAATGTGTGGGTTGTTCTGCCTGTAAAGGGAAGATGATGGCAATAAAAGTTGGTACTACAGGCACTGAAATCAGTGTACATAGCTGTATGGTGATACAAGCAAAGAAGGAAAGGGCCGGTGGAATCCTTTCACATGCCAGTGACCTGAGGTTAGCAGGCTTTGCCTCTGCTAACCTTGCTGCTTCTAGATCACCCCCTCTGCCTGACAGGGCTTTCTGCAGCAAAGGTCTGCAGCGGCAATGCTGGGAAGCACAACCTGCCCTCCCTCTCCTTCCACGCACAGTCCTGAGTGAGAGGAGGACTGCTGCCTTAAACAGCAGATGGGTAGAAGATCTCTAAGCAAAATCCATAATTATCAGAATCTCAAAGATACTTTTGCTCCTATTAACTTACACTTTTAGAAACAGGGTTATTTGACTAGTGAGAGGACTTCTGATTTTGTAACATACATTGTATCTACATATATAATATTTTCATCATAATATTACCCCAATTCAGGGTAAATTCACACCTGCAAGACCAAGGAAAATTATTGCACTGAACTGGAAAAGCAACCATTGAATCTAAAATTACTTCAGTTGAAGCATCAGGTTAAAGCATCATGATGTAGTGTATTTGTTGTGCAAAGAAAATAAATATTTAAATAAACATTATTATATTTTTACTTTTTCTGTTTTTTAGGAGCTGTGGTCATTTGTCTCCAGACTATCTAGGCAGATCTGATATTTCTGGGAGAGTGGAAGGTGTTACAAAGATCCTCTCTTAACAAGGAAGTTTGGTGTTTCAAGTTGGAAAGACAGCTCACTTCTTGAAAATCACATCTGATAATAATTTCCCTTGACAAAAAATATTTTTTGTGTAAAGGGAGCACAAAATACAGTTCAATATATCTAAAGACCACTTTTAAAGAAATGGGGGATGTGGTTTGTTTCCCTAACCTAATCCTTGCGAGTTAGTTCTTCTGTAGTCCCAAAAGACATGAATAGTTTCTTGTAAGCAGAAAAGAGAAGCAGAAACAAGACTTATAAAATCATCTGAATACTCAGGTCTCTGCTCTCTCTTTCTCTCTCTGCTCTCTCCTTCTGTCTCCAGACCTAAAAATGCTGTGAAGTGCAGGCAAACTGCCAAGAGTTTAACACCCAGTGCTGAACTGGCATAAAGTCAAAGGTTGCTAGTTGCATTTGGATGCCAAAACATTAGCACGGCTCTCACTACTGGCTCTTACATGCCCTTGTTCAAAGCTAGGCACTTTGCAATTTTTGCCTCTTCTATAAGCTTTTATTGCTTGCTTTTCCAAGGTTTTTCTTCAGCTTTAATCTTGCTGCTGGTGAGATAGCGTCTCGCATACTAAAACTTTCCTCTTCAGTGGTAGCTGTTGATGGAAGTCCCTCTTCTGCAATGGGAAGCACATACGTCAAGTGTTGCATGCTCTGGATACATCAGCAGTATCAGTTCACTGCGGTTCAAGGCTGCTCTTTGATCCAGATTGCCAGTCAGCTACACTGCAAGCCCCAGATCCCTACTGAGAGGCTGTCTCAGTCTGAGCTCCACAGACGTGTTTGGAGTGGGACAGCATGCCCTTTCTTAGAACCCCAAAATATGTCCAAACTTCCACTCAGAAATGGAGCATGTTGAGTGCAATATGGCCCTGTCAGCGATATCCCAAGCCTGACCCTTGTTAACACTGTACGAATGCACTCAGTGACTAACCACCACAATTTGAAAAGTCACAGGCTGCACCAGCTAGGATTTGCCCTAGATCCCTGGTCTTTACCCCACAACTAACATCTACCCTTAGAGGGCAGCACATTGGAACAGCAGTAGGTTTGATCCATAACTTGCAAGCATATTTTTGGGACATAGGCTTCTATTTACCCCGTATTCAGATAGACACCACTATGCAACCAATAAATCACAGACTTCACTTTAAGCTCAGAAATGTTCCCACATAACTCAGAGCATTATTCACTTGTTAAATGCTCTGGGTGGGATCAGTCACCTGAGGCTATGAGCTCCTAGGTGTGCTTAAAGTTCCTTGATGTTATAAACAGATATGTGCATCAGAGCATCTGACAAAATGCACACTGACACCCTTACAATATTTGATATTATGACACTTTAAAGCTAGGCTCTGTTCTCCAGGAAAAGCAAAGACCCCGATCACAGAAAACTCTATGTAATACTGTTTATTTGTGGATGTTCAAGTGGCTGGCAGAAGGAACCAATACGACTTAGTAGGCACCTTCTTGCACCAGGACAGAGTTAACTCCAGCATGGAGGGAGAACAACTGCAGCCTATAGGGAAGTATTTAATCTTTCTTCTCCTGTTTGATTCTTAGCAACACAGTAAAAGGAACACATACTACAATTAATGATTTACATATTTATAACCCAATCCTCTTGACCTTTGTTAGCCAAAACACCTGAGTAAACAAACCTGTACACTCAAATTTCTTGTAACAGCTGGGAATGTGGCAAATGCTTTAAAAAAAAAAAAAGTGGGCAGCAAGGATAACTGTTTCGTTTTTTTTAAGGTAAGATGAAGCAGGAATACAGACTTAGTAACATGGAGTTTAATAGTAAGACAAATGGTAACTTCTAAAACCAGAATGTAAAAATCTATTTTGCTTGTGCAGTTGCACACTTCAATATTGCAATAATAACAAATTGCTTGTTTATCTCATTCAAGAAACTGTTTCCTGATTTCATGTCGCAGCAAACAGCTGACTAGGTAAAAAGTTTGATTAGTAATTTTGAAGATTATAGCTAAATCATTGCACTGGTTTCAAGTTAATGGTCATAAAAATTGGATATTACCGTTGTAGCAGTTCTTTGGCCAGAACACAGTATTTTGTTTATTTCCAATTCTTAGGATGGCAGGCACATCCTAAAGGAATATTGTAGAAATGTACGTACCCTTTTTGATAACTACCTGTTTTGCCTTCATCCATCCACTGAAATTAATGAAATCCGAAAGTAAATTTTATGCCCTTGAACAAGGGCAGGATTCCTTTTCTGAGCTCCTACAGCTTGCAGCTACTGTTTTGTCTTAAGTTGTGGTAGCCAGGGATGCATGATATTGTGTAGTAACATGTGGCATGATGATAATTTAGAAGCCTTTTTTGTGTCAGATTAGCAAGGGAAGGACATATGAAGAAACAAAGTGGTTAGGAGGAATAACACATCTCTTGCTCTCAGGAACACAATGAGAGCATTGAGTTAGTGCCGGTGAAAAAATTCCTGCCTACCCTTAACATTCTGCTTTTGAGGCCAAAAGTAAATCAGGATCCATAAGCACTACAGGCTCCTTTAGCTCTACCTAATACCTGTAGTTGCCAGACCAAATATTTTGACTGTGTAAACCAACCTATGCTTCTGTGTTTGAATCAAATACACTTGATTGTGCACACCCTGCTGATAAAAAACGGTGCTGGATCAGCATAAATGCATGCTTTGTGTGCAAAAGCACAGTGTTTTCACTGAAAACGATTGGAGAGTTTTAGCTGGGGAAAATTACTGTTGTCCAGACCACCAGCAATTTGGAAGGCTGTTTCTGTGTGGACATGTTAGGTACACAGGGAACACTAGAAGGCAATGACTGTTGGATGATATTGCACCAATATGGCTGCAGAGGGGGTCAGAAAATTAATTTTTAGAGAGGTTTTAAATGAGAATGGAAGGTGTTTGTTACTCCACCCTGAAAAGTGTAAGATATAAACATTGAACTTGGGAGCTGGCTCAACAATTACTCAGAAGAAAAAAAGGTATCACCATGAGTTCCTAAGTACAGACACCATGTTGATAAGTCTCTCACCCCTAAAATTTTCATTACGATAATTTGTTACTGAAGACAGACAGCAACTAGTAAAAGAAACCCCACCCCCACCCAGCCCCCATTTTAAATATCCTAACAAAGATTATGTTTCTCTTTCTAAACAAATTTTTGCTCTTCTCTGTTGTGGAGTCACTATTTCCTTTGTTCTTCATGCTCAGGACTCACCAAGTAGTGAGGATCCTAATTTCTGAAGTGAAATAATGCAGACATTAGGCTAATTTACAAACTTTGCAGCTTCTCTCAAGCCTGGTGCTCTAGGACACAAGAACCTAGTGCTCTTCACTTACGAGATCAAGAAGCAGGAATGAGAAGAAAAGAAAAACTCTCTTTAATTTTACATACATATTACTTATGTATTTCCTTAAACAGAAGGTAAGCAACCGAATCTAAAGCACTACAAACTTGTTTTCTTCGTCCTTAATTATCTGGCAGAGATACAGCTATAGTACATCCTTTGTTTGACAAACAGGTAAAATCAAATTTTGAGTTAAGGCTCTTGACCAGCCTGAGCCTCAGTGCTGTGCTCCCATCTGTCCCTGCAATGCTGTAACAACTGCTTTGTTACTGCAGTGAATACCTAAAGGTATTACGTCTTAAGTTACCCTGCTGGGTATTTAAGGAGAAAATCTGTCCTAAGGGTGTCAGTGGGAGTTTGGCCACTGTCTCCATTTGAAGCTTGGATTTCATCCACAGCTTGCTGAATCACTGTTTGGTTGTTTTTTTTTTTTTTACTGAGTTTTCCAAACTATATGGTACTAGATAACCTTCATAATCTATTTTCAGCATTATTGCTGTTTCTGAATCAAACATCTCTGTTGAGCTGCCTAAATGGGTCTAAAAATTGGGGGAGAACAAGGTTTTTAAAGTTTTGAAAGCAAGCTGTGTACATCTTTTCTATGTAAGGAGCAAAAATTGCAAAAATTATATCAACAGTACAAAGAGCATCATTTCAGAAAGATGAGCCTTACACTTGGTATGTTAGAAGAGTACCTGAATGATATAGCTAAATTATGGAGGAATTTCAGGAAGGTAAGTGTTAACCTCACATTCACATCTATTTTCCTTTGAAAAGCCTTTCTTCACAGGGGAAAGTGATTTACTTAGGTAAGTCTTAGAACAAGTGACCCTCTGTGTGTTTCCATTAAAGTAAATATTCATACTATTTTAAAGACAGTGGATCTTCCTCTTTTTCTGTGGG
>JAVJGI010000036.1:20902061-20917911 GCA_035590275.1 Ibycter americanus | reverse complement strand
GGGGGACCCCGCCGGGGCGCCCACCCAGCCCCGCCGCAGCCCTCGGGGCTCCGCAGGACCCGCTATTCCCGGCCGGGGCGCCACGCCAGGGGCTCGCCGTTCACCCCATGGTGCTGACAGACCCACCGGTGTTCCACGCACCGCGGCCAAGTGCCTCGCGTGGCCCTGTCCCGCCGCCTGCCATCGCGTCCTGCGGGGCACGGCTCGGCCGTGCCATCCCCGACGCTGTCCCGGAGCTACTGCAAACTCCAACGTTACACCTGGGGGTTTTTGTATTATTAAGTGTTTCCAGACCTGCCAGGCAACGTCGCCACAGGATTTGGCCAGCGGAGTTGTCAGCAAGTGGATGAAACGTGTATCTGCCCCTCGAGAACCGCCCGCAGCGAGCCGCTCACGCACCGACACCTTCCCTTCCCGTGTTCCTTTCTCTGGGCCTTCCATTATAAATTTCTTCCTGCTCAAACGGCTCCCAAGTGCTCGCATCGCTGAAATGGGATGATCCGAATGTAAGCTGTCACGTTCAGGAGAGAAATGCCACCACGCTCAGAGCACAGCTGAAGAACAGGCAGCAAGTGGGAATCTGCTAAATTAGCTCATCAGACCGATTCTTCTGTTGCTTCGTTCTTGCATTTGGTGTGAGAACAGAATGACTGGGCGAAGGTGGAAAACCTTCTGCTAACCTTCTGGGAATGATAAAAATATGCAAAAGCACACAAAGGAAGCACGGAGGAAGTATGCAAGTAGCTGAAAAAAGATAAAGATTAGATTATTTCACTATATCCTCATACATCACAGCGTTGCCCAGAGAAGACCGTCACCATCCTTCACTTCTCAGCTTCAGCGCAGCCAGCAGTGACTTCCAGACTTCCACACAAAAACATGCCTTGAATGAGACGCCCAATTCCATTCTGCAGTGCCGTGACGTGCAATTGAACCCACTCCGGTTCAGCTGTAATTGGCTCTCCCGACATCCACAGACCCACGGCTAAATGGAGCGGCTGCCGGGGCTGTTGTGCTAGCGGTTTGAAATGCTGTCCTCAGGCACTGTAGCTTTGTCATGTTCGAACTCAAGGTGTCCGCCACAGGACTTCTGTACCTGTATGAAATTAAACAACACATGTCACAAAAGCTCCAGTTTCTGAAGCGTTCCAGACCCCAGGGGACCATCTGTCTGGAAGTTACGGAGTCAGAGAACAAGACTTGAGCAGTTTCACATTTCAGGCAGGGAAATTTATGCCGACAGAGGCACGTGCACCATGCCTTTCTTCGAAAGTGCTCATGGTGACTTCTCAAGCTGGGGGTTTCAGTAATGAAGAGTTGTCATGGGCCTGGGAATTAACCACTGGTGCATTAGCAAAAACCCTTGCTTCTGCTTCCAGATTTGTAACTGTTCAGCTGAGTCTGTTGATTTATTTATTGTGTTCTCTTCCCTCAGAAGCAGATTACGAAGTTCAAAGGTTAAACTACTTATAAACTGACTTTTCACACAGGATTATTTCACACTTTGCTGCACAGATTTGCCCTGCTACAGATTTGCCAAGCAGTTTCTGCTGCACTCAAGCAATTGCCAGGTCCCGGCTACAAAAACAGCCATAGAAATATCAGCGTACTACCTGCTGTGGAAAGTTGCTAGTAAAAACCTTTGTTGTCATAAACCATAATCTGACGTAAAAATGTCCTGTTTTCTCATCAGTACATTCCCTCCCAGAGATTATTAACTCATGTTCTGCTGAGGATGTGAGCTCCTCTCCATACAGCCAGTAAATCACTTCTCAGCTAAAATACCACAAACCAGAAAAACTTCCATTGACACGAACCAATTATACTATTCACCTATAGTCATCAGATTAACTGCAGGAAATACTGGCAGGATCCAACTGATGTCTACATCTTTGATCAGAGATAGCAACATAATAAAAAAATAATATAGCAATTTATCACTAAGGATGCAGCACTACCTTCTGCTAGTGAGTCAGTCCGCTCTGATCATTACAGCAATCTGCAGTATACAATTAATTTACCTCTTGTAAGGGTTTTTTCCCTTTTTACCAGACTAGATTTTTTTCTCCCTAGCATTTCTTACAAAGCAGGGGGCATTTCCTTTTAAAATTTTGAATCATGCCAATAAATCATGAAGAGACTCTGTTATCATAGCCTAGCCCTTGTTCCCCTCCGAGACTGACACAGCCAGGTATGACATACTCTTCACACCGCATGCAATATGACAGAAAACATTGGTAAATAGCAGAAGGAAGAGGATCTTTCTGTTCACAACCTAACAGTGGAGACCACCTTTGTGCTTAAATCAGAAGGCCAAAATTTGCCTTTTAGTCTTTAAGTTACAGTACCAACACAAGAATGACTTACCCAAGGACGATTGTCTCCTGGGCTTCACAATCTCCTAAGCTTTACAAGCCTTCAGAACTGTGCTCACCTGAATATTTCTGCAACAACGTCATGAAATCCAGTGTAAATCCCCCCCTAGCGAATGAAGGCTTGGCTTTACCACAGTGAAGAGACTGCCCATGAGCAAGCACCAGGAAGAAGTTGATACACTCTAAATTATATTCTGATTTAAACCATGGTAACTTGCTCAAGTGCCTATGGCAAACACATTATTATTTTTTTTCCCCTTTATAAAAATGAATAAGAATTCAGGGTGCTAATATATCAACTTCATTTTTTGATTTTATAGAAGAACATACATCTTGTTGCCCCATTAGTCTGTTGTCCCCAAATAAAATAACCAGTTATTTCTTTGTTGTTTTATTTCCTCACCTTTTTCATCCTCTATTTTTTTTTTTTTTTTAGTCTCTCTCTCACTCTTTCTCTTGCATTTTATGTATGTGCTAACTTTTCTCTGTCATGTTATGAGGAATCATTTGGTTCCAGGAAATATCTAGCTTATTTTACCGTTGTATCAGCATTTATTTACTATTGTTTCCTAAGGAAGTTGCTGCTTTCACATGTTCTGTGTGGATCAAGAGAGATTGGTATCTCATTCATTGGTTTCCTTTTTTTTTGTTAGGAAAAAAAACTTACCATAGCATCAAAGGTAAAAAATTAACACACTGTGCACACAATTTTGCAGCTGCATCAGCAGCAGGAAAACAAAGGTTGCCAAACAAAGCATTTGTTTAAACAAGTGACAGGCATTCATAATTATACTCACTGCTGAGCATGAGAATATAGAAACAAAGGCATGAAGAACACAGAAGATGTGATCAGGGCACAGAAGTAACTCCAGAGTATTTGCCATAAGAACTCTGTAGGAATAATTTTCTTTCCTATGGATAAAATCCTTGATCACATCCTATGCTATTAAAATCAAAAAAAGCACTTGAAGATCCCTTGCTTATTCAGTTTCTGTTTGAGTTACTTTATTCATTTTCCATATATTAACTCTCATAACTGGAGAGGGACACAAACACATCCTTGTGAACACAGCATACACTATCTCGTGACATAGTGATGCTTAATGAAAAGTTATACAAAACACATTTATTAAACAAAGGTAATATTAATGCTGGTTTTAAACTTGCTGTAGCATTTCTCCTTTTATCCATAGAAAACTTTTCCGCTGTTGAAACCTGCGTCAGTTTTGCTCCTCTAAGTACACACTTCCTCACCACTTTTCAGACACCATGTCCATTTTCAATTCTCTCAGAATTGTGCTTTGATTTTATTACAGAAAACAGGTCAGGATCAAGTGGGTTTTGCTCCTGAACATACTTCAGCCAGCAATATGACCCAGGGCAAGACACAGACGTTTCCTGTTCTAACTCTGATCTCTCTTCTGGTATTATGGCTGAGTAAACTTCATTACATTCGATGAAGATAATCCTAATTTCAATGAATGAGGATGGAAGAAAAGGCCTTGAATTCCCACAGCAGAGAGAAAAACAGATTTGGTCATCTAGCTGGTCAAAGTTAGTGGTCTTGTAAGGTCATTTTTGCTAGTCTGAGAAATAAGGTGAGAAGGGTCAGGTGTGATCTCAATGTTCTCTTATTTATTTACATACTGTTCCATCTCCCTGTATGCATCATGGAAAATAAATGATAGGAGGCTACTCCCCTTCTCAGAAATCCACCATTCTAACAAGCTCTGTATGTGCACTTTGCCCGACTGTGATCTTCCCAGGATCACGCTCGCAGCTGTTCCTGCTGCCCTTTTACCTCTGTTACACAGCTGATATCTTTCCCCACTATTTGCTAGTTTGCCTAGCTTTGTTCAAGTTTGCCACAAAGCATGTTTACTCGGTCAGGTATCATTTTCATCATCAGTCTTCTTTAATCCACTGGGATTATCAAAAGCCTGAAGGGGAACTCATCACACTCACTGATTTTAGAGGGTTTTATCCTTTTCTTCAGACTGAGGGTTGCCTAAGAACTGCTTTTTTGTTCAGTGTGTAGTCCCCAACTTCATATATTTTTTTCAGAAATTCAGATACAAAATGTTATACAGCATCACTGTATCATTAATGCTATTATTCCAAGCAGAATTTGACTGTCTCCTAGTTCTGGACCTGCATCCATTTAGACACATATTCAAAATCATTTGCCATGTAACCCCTATTTTTTCAGGTGTGAGAGGTAAAAATAAACTAAGTGTAAATCTTCATCAGTGGCCGGAGTGACAGAATGTCCCCTCAGCACGTTTCCATATAACACTACATTTGCCATAGGCAGAGCTACCACTCCGAGCTGTCCTGACAGGCCAGGTCAACTGGAACCTCATGAAGTACAAGAAAGGCAAATGCCAAGTCCTGCACTTGGGATGGTATAACCCCATGCTTCGGTGCAACCTGGGCACTGACTGCCAGGGTGAAAAGCTCTGCAGAAAAGCACTGCAGATCCTGGAGGACAAGCTGAACGTGTATCAGCAACGCAGCCTTGCAGTGATGAAGATTAATGGCGTAGAGGGCCATATCAGAAAGAGCACAGCCAGCACATAAAGTGACTACTCCCCACTGCTCAGCACTTGCAAAGACACATCTGGAATACTCTGTCCTGTTTGGGGACCCCAATGCAAGAGAGAGAATGAAAAACTGGAGGGAGCAGAGGCGGTGAGCAGGCTGGTGAGCTCAGCTGCATTACTAAGTGTCCCAGCAAAATTTGGACATCAAAGAAAGGCTTCCCTGCGGCTGAAGTAATACCCAAGGTAGGAAGTGTGAGCCAATCCACAAGCAACGAGTGCTAAAGCCCACTCTGTAGTGACCCGAGTGCTTTGTGAAAGCAGCCCTAAGTGATATTTTTAGCTGCTCCACAGAGGTTTCACATGGACCCCCCAGCTGCAATGCCATCCCAAGCAGCTTCCTGCTACCTGATTGATTGTCCCATCTGCTGCTTTTAATTACAGTAAAACTGTAAGGCTACATTTTTTTCTGAATTATTGGGTTTGACTTGCCAATGTTGCAACTGAGACAATATTAGGACAAGAACACCCTTACAAGCATGATGCCAGGAGAATTGGGTTTCTTGAAACACTAAATCGAGGAGGCAATTTTCTCTGCCAGTAACAGCATTCACTTGAAGTTAACCAGAATGTAAGTACTGGCAAGCCTCTAGCAAGCATCAGAAACAAAACCACAAATATTGATCCTCTCTGTCCATTCCAGAGGCACTTACAGCAAAAATCAGATGGGTAGTGACAGCAAGAAAATTCTAGACTTCTCTAGTTTCTGTGAAGACAAAGTGAGCACGTTTCCACTGTATACAGTCACGCTCCACATGTGTAATTATCCACAAATACAAACAACAATAGAAGTTTGATTTGGCAGTTCTTAGGGCAAAACTCCTAGCTGACAATGGCTTGCTCTTAGATACTCTGAAGCAGGCAGCCAAGGTAATAAATGACAAGCATTAAGAAAGACTCTCCTAAATAATAGGTTTTGGAATAGTAAACAGCACAGATAAGCTTGCCACTTTAGGATACTAAAGAGGATTCCCTGAGCCTGAGCCTTGCTCTTACACCCTGTGTGATAAGAGATGACAGACATGCATATGTTTAATGAAAATATCGCCAAGCAAATAAGCTTCTAATTCAAAACACCACAATTTGGTAAGTGAAAAAAACGCCACAAACTATTGAAAAAACTTTCAGAGGTAATTTTATGGATTAAGAAAGGAGTGGTCTTTAATGACAAATTTTTAAGGCAGAATATTAATAGTCTTATCATTTCTGCTCACTCTGTCATTGATACTCTGTAGCTTTCAAAATAAGCCCTCCTATGTACTTAATGGAGGAAAATAATCACATGGGTTCTGTAAATACTTACATGAGCACTATTAAAGGCCCCACAATACCTTTGTGTTGAGGCCACTGACAAGTTTTAATAGCCCTGACAAGGCTCACCTGCAGCCTCCACTCACAGCCCTGCCCAGGGGCCAGGAGCTTACTTAAGCCCAAGCCTGGGCCCCAAGTTCTGCTGTTAGGGCACTTGCCTTCAGCCCTGTCTCTAGGAAGGACTCTGGACCCTTGTTGTTGCTTGTCTTTGGCCTTTCTCTTGCCCCTGTCTGGGCTCTCTGGCTGGACCTTGGACCTGGTTTGTCATTGCAGTGTTTGGGATTGCCAGGGGACCCTTTTACCAGCAGCTGGCTCTGCCTGCTGTGTTTGGGCTCTGTGGGGTGACAACCTGCCTGTGCCAGGGTCATCCCTGGCTCCCACTCCCCTGCTCTTGGAGACTAGCTGGCCCTTCCTGCTCCCTGATGTGCCTAGGCACCCTTTTCTAATGGCTCTCCATCTTCATTCCTGTTTGGCCTATTATAATCTGTAACATTATGAGAATTCTTTAGAGAATTAATTGCTTACCTGTGTTTCTGTGCTTAGCCTGAGAAACTACAGCTCTGACTCAGAAGCTGTTTGTGCCTGTGCCACTTACATGGATTGCAGCTACAGAAGAAAGAGCAAACATCCCAAAGAAAACTAAAGGATACCATGTTTATACAGATCTTCCACACAAGGTAACAAAGTTATTGGAATTGCATGTGGAAATAGTAAGAGAATAACATTCTTTATGCTTTCATCTCTAAGAAACATAGCTTAGGAAAATGTCTCAATCTGTTCTCCTCACTGTGGGGGGAAAAAAACCCAAAGCTTCAGCTGGGTCAAGGTGGTGTGTGAGTGGGAGGAGTAATTATGGTTCCTTATGTCTGTTCCTATTTCTAGTCTGCACAAAATTATTCCTCTTATGGGACATTGGATAGTTCAGAAGAACAAATTCCTCATCTCGAGGCTGCAGTGATGCTGTATGGCATGCTCAGAGCTAAAACGCTCCTGCAGGAGGTTGTTCCCCTTCCTGTTCTCCTAGGCAAGCCTTGCATATCTACTAGATTTCTGTGAATTCCTCAGTTTGAGCAGTTCCCAGAATTCCAGCTGTTAATGACAGCGATTCTTGGCTATCAGCATTCAAATATACAGCTATTCAAATTCAAAGTATGTGTGCATGAAGAAATGATGAGAAATCTCTCCTTGCATACAAAAGAGTGGTTTCTGTAACCCTTTGGTGTTCTTTGAGCCAGATAAGAAAAAACCTGGGAAGCACATGTAGAACAATCATCAACTAGATAGCCTTCCAACAAAATGTAGAACCAATGAAGAAGCCAGTCCAGGGACAAGTTGAAAATTAACTACTTGGTTAGCTCCACCTCTCCAACCAGGAAAGGGTGCTCTCAAAAATTTTTATAAATAGGTCTGGAGACCCCTCAGTTAACTTGAAGCTATATATCCACAAGATTTTTTCCCCTCTGCTTTGTGTTGATAGGTCACTAGACTCTGGAAAGCTCCTCTGGCTGTTTGACAAACTGAAGATTTTAAGTGCCAAGGCAATAGCAATGAATAGTGTGAAGGCAAACACCCTGGCACATTTATACAGGCAGCTGAAAACTATCTGGAGTCCAGCAGCAGTGCCAGTGGGACTCTGCAGCCTGGCCGCCTGCACTCACAAAAACAGGAATGATGCATGTAAGTGTATTTAATTTTATCAAAATAGTACTGGAGACCTGCATAAAAGAGATGCAGAGGTACAAAGACAACAAGTGTAGCTGTTTCTCTTCTTTCTTATTTGTCAGCTAGTCAGAAAGGGAAATTTGGGAATGTGACTGAAAGATTAAAGAAAAAAGAGTGAATAGAATGAGAGGAACTAGAGATAGAAATACCTTATCGAATTGCGTGATTTAACTCCATGTGCAGGATTAAAACGTTGTTCTCTTTTACTTCTGCTGTGTCACTGTTACTGGGTTGTTTGTGACTTTCACTTGTAACTACAATGAAGAAATAGACTATAAAACAATGGATTTTTAATTTTGTCCTGCAAGGTTTTGACTAGTTTCAATGAAAACTGTATTTCTAAGTGTAATTGACAGTGTGTTTAGCGCAAACTGATTCTGAGTGACTTTGAACAGATGCTACAATGTTTCATTTTGAAAATGAGGCCTAATATAAGCACAAACCGCAAACCCCTCCAAATGTGGTGTATAGAACTACAATGAATCACTTCCTGAGATGCGGGACACTACTGGAAGATGTCAAAGCTTTAGTTATTTAAAATACTGATTAACCTACCTACAGATAAGATGAGGCCAGTCAGAGACTCGCTTGTGTGCAGATAATGTCAGCTGGAACAACAGTAAGGAGCAAATTTTTACATCTAGGAAATACTTTTATGGCCTGCTTTTTTTCTCTATAAATGTATTCAGTATGCTAACATTGCCCAAAGAACAGCCAGATCCCTTCTTGAATGCTGTGATTCCCTTCTATTTAAATTATCAAACTACAAATTTTGTATTCACTTAACTGATGAGAAAACAGATGATTTTGTGACAGATATAAAACAAAGCAGAACGGAGACAAGCACAAGGCTTTGTTTATATTGAAAGCTAGAAGAAATATTCAGTGACTGTCAGTGGTTAATAGCTCTACAATTGTAAATGCGTTTTTGAAGATCACGCCAAAATACTTTCTGCCACTGAGTGACTAGCATTTCAAAAAACCTGCTAGATTAGCTGCCAAGTTCAATGTGCACTGTTGTATATATTCCTACATATGGAAATTTCATGTAATATACAGCATGCAACTCAGCACACCAGAAATAATTCAGAGCAGTTCTTAGAGAGATGCAATGTTTGCAATGTTTTTCAGAGTTCTCAGCCTAAATTTTCTCTTCTTGTTCTGCTACTTGGAATAGAAAATGTGAATTGTATTCTGAAAGCTTAAAACAGAATGGGCACTTCAGCATAGTAACATAACTTGTTAATACAGCACTTCACCTTCATTTTAAAAAGCTGCCTTTTAACTCGATAGGAGATGCCTAATTCTAGAAGCAGGACTAGCATTGAATTGTTTTACTAGGGCAACAACCACAAGAAAGAGCTTAATTCCTAATGCAAAATTTAAATCATCACATGTGCATCCATGACAGTATTTTTGCCTTTTCTGACCTGCACAGAGCTTACTTAGTACAGCTTAAAAGTCTCTCAAACTTTTACTTCCTTCCCTACCAGTCTTTTCTTTACAAGCATGCTCAGAAACTTAATTTTCCCCATTAAAATAAGGAAAAAAGGACATTGCTCATCTACTCAAAGAAAAGCACTAGAGTAGTTTAGAAAAACAATGATTCAACCTTATAAAATAGCAGCTTTTCTAACGAATTCATATTAATTAGGTGTGTCAGTCTATATAACTGTATGCACACCCGCTTCACACAAGGATGTGTGCATATGAGAGAACATATTCTAACAGTCAGAAGCAATGTCTGTCTCACTCCTTTATCTGCAATTTATCAGCAAACTTTTTCAGCGTTGCAGATTCAACAGGTAAAACCAAAACCTGTGCCAGTTAAGAGTAATAATGCTTGGGCTCATACAATACTGCTCATCAGGTGCAGTGATATGAATTACTGCTTCAGAGGGGAAATCCGGAGAACCCGCTGTAATTATGGCTAAAAAGTTCTGTCATTATTCTGTATTTTTAAATTATTTATTCATTATTTTTATATTTGAAGATATAAACTAAGATTACAAGTGAATAGTCACTGTCAGTCCAATGACTTTCAATTCCAGAGGCCACACAGACAATATAAATCAACATCTTTCATTAAGACAGTAATGAAACCCCTGAATCAGCAGCACACAACCCCTCTACATGCTTCCTAATTCTTCTGCTTGTTCAGTGTTAATATACCACAAAACTTTATGGCCCCTATAGAATGAAAAACTTCAGGAATGGAACATAACACAATCAAGTGTTACATTTCTGTTTCATCAGTGAAGGTGTTACTCTAGGAAAATAACTTGAAATTGTTCAGTAGAGTAAGAAGGGAAACTGGAGAAAAGCCGAGATCTCTAGATCTCCACATGTGATGGAGAAAATTATTTTATGGTTACCCACGGTCCATCAGTTTCCAGTGAGGGGTCAATAATGCCATATTTTTGCTGTGTACATTTGTCCACAGGGAACTACTGAGAAACTAAAACTCCCTTCATGGTAACAAACATTCCAGGAAGAGATCATACAAGGCTGTTCCACAGTAAGACCACTGCTGATTAAATGAAGTATAATTGCTATCTCCCTCTTTTTACTCGTATTCCTCTTTTTGATGTAAGACAGATGCTATTTATTACTTAATTTTTTCTCTACTCCATGACATTCATGCAGGAAATGCCAAAACAAACTTGATTCAGGAAAATACTATCTTTGGAATGGCTGGTTTCAGCTGCCAGTGAATAGACACTAGCTCTGAGTAAGTCAGCCTGTGGGTTCTCCCATCTGGTGGCTAGACCCTCTGCGCACCATGCATTCACAGCAAAAAGCACATTCAATTAAATTCTGCTCTTCCCAGCTGATGGTATGAACAGCCCTTTCAGCGACAAAAACATGATCAAAGAAATGGTAAAATTGGACTATTGAGCTCTTAGGTAACATCTTCAATGTAAAGCTCACCATTTTCCCAAACTTCATCTGTTCTTTCTCCCCTCACCCTTCCCACACACAGACGTAGTCTCTCACAGAGCTGGGTGGCGATGCTTTCACTTGGCAGTTAACGCAGACATTTGCTGTGAGGACATAGGCTAAACAATTCAAAGGCTGACACTTTCTAGTGCCTTTTCTGGATTCCCCTTGCATCCCTACAAGAACAAAAGTATTTTTCTGCACTTCATTGAGAAAGAACTGTAGAAACATTGCTGAGAATTGCAGCATATATGTAAAAATTTCCAGTGGTGCGAGTAACCACAGTGGATGTCTGTACCAAGCTCTGTGGTATCTTGTAACAATCCGTGGGGGCAGTGGTTTCAGATGCATTTTAATACAATAGAGAGGGACTTGCTGGAAATGCTCTTCGTAGGGATTTTAAGTCTATGGAGTATACCCTCACCCTAATAATTATCGCCAGAGCAGACCTGAATGGCTTTTTTCTTTCTTGTCCTTTTAGAAGAAGTTACAAGAAAAGCACAATCCTTCAAGTTTTTTCTAAAGAAGTGTATAAGTACACAACAACACACAATCCAGGTGTGCCATCTCCAGGACTGCACCTACAATTGCAGTAACTACACAAATTGTCCATGAGATATCTTCTAAGCCCTTTCGGTGCAGAGTTACTAAGCCTGCATGCATAATTTTAGCAAATGTTTTTATACGGAAAAGATAAAGCCTCTGTTTGCTTTACCTTGCCAACTGGAATTACCTCCTTCTTATCTGGACTTAGCCTCAGCCACTGCCTTCTCATCCAGGCTCCTATCTCAGCCAAACATTCTGGAAGCAGAGAAAAGCTCAGCATTTCACAATCTGCAGCTGCTTTCCTGTTGAGCTTAGAGTAACCTGTCAGTTACATCCGCTTGATAAAAAGCACTGGACTGTTTATCAATAAACTGGCCTACATCAGTCCAAATCTGACATCAATTCAGCAGAACTTTCAACACCTTGTCTCTATGGATCTCAGCCAACCATCACTGTTATCCTCCAAAATCTTGATTCATACTAAAAAGCTTCAAAGAAATCAACCTATCTTGGATTTCCTCTGAAATATTCAATCCAAGTGGCTGAAGCAGAGCCATGGTCCTTTCAAGTTTAAAATGGTTCTTTACTGAGTTTCAGTAATGTGTTTGTTTTTATTTTTCTAATTCAGAATGTGTTGCTATGGAAAGCACCCCTGCTCGACTTAGGACAAAAATGTATTTCCTTCAAGTAGGTAGGGTTTCTCAGCTGTTCCCACTATGCTGTCCTCCCTATTTTACTTCAGAGCTGGGTGACACTTGTTTGAAAGTCCTTGTGTAAACAAATCAAAGTGCTTTATTCAACAGGTCTTTATTTTTTTTTTCCTTTTAAAGATTAAAACCATAAAGACTGAAATCCACTGAAGCAGAGTCATTTTACCCCTCATTCTTACTTGACAACTTGAATTAATGTCCATACTCTTTCTTCTGATTTTGTAACCCATATGTGAGAACTCTCTCCTCCCCAGGATACTTAAAGGGAATTTAAAATGAAACATTGACAAAAGTTTTGTGTCTTTAAATCAAGTTTACAACAATGTAAATTGGAAGTAAATCCTTTCATTTAGCTGAATTTATTTTGGATTTTTACCATAGAACTGTGGCCTTCAAAATATTTTCTTGGAAATCATGTTATAAATTATGATAAACCAGTAATGTACAAAAACTTTCAGATGGACCTTACCGGGTCCCACTCCAAAGCTTTTGATACTTGTATCAATGCTAAATGAACTTTTTAACAATTACTCCAAACAGACCTGCTAAAGCATCCACAGCTGCAATTAATTATATAAAATAATTCAAAAGACTGGGACTATTTGGACGGCTCTATACATGTACTTCAGCTGGGAAAGGTAGGGAAAAAACAGTGCAAATGTAACAAGCCTCCAAATACTATAAAATTAAATGGAGCATCACTGTGTCTGTCTGGAAAGTTTTAAAAAAATAAAATAAATCAAGCACTGTTTGTGGCAGGTCTCTCTTCACGGGTGACTCACATCTTGGTCATACTTGTTATATTGCAATATTTACTACAACTGTTCTGACAATACCATAGATATGCATGCTACAAAAGTAAACAAGATTAGACCCTTCTTCAGTGAACTGATCTTACATGAGTCATGCATAAAGAAAAGGGTGCAAACTGCATGCTAACTTAATTTTCACCCTTTTTTTTCCCCTTCTCCTTTTAAACTTTACACATTTGAAAACAGACCTAGTAGATGAGGTTTCTATTTCTCTTTCCACGCAGATTCTGCATCACTTTAACTCATCCTAAAGGCCAACTGCCAGATTTCTGGTTGCGGTGTTCACTATACGCACAAACCACTCTCAGTTCAGGAACAAGAGAGAGCATAGCTGAAACCTCCCAGATGGTCCTGAAACATAACAATTTTTGAAAAACACAGGAACGACAGACAGATTGTAATTCTGGCTGCTATTGTTCTCTCCAGCTTGCTGCATGAGAGCCATGCCTCTCTTGAATAAACCACCTTCTCTAGCTGGGATGTGGCCAAGGAGAAACTGTCTCTGGGACGGTCCAGAAAAGAAGATTTGCCATACTGGCTAAGTGCAGGGAGCAAGGTTTAGGGCTTATGCTTCCTTATCCACAGGTAGTTTTTGCTTTTCTGTCTGCAGTTTCCAAAAGAAACCGTATCACTGAGCTCATATTTTGAAGGGGTTTTTTTAACCCCCTACAGAAGAAAAGATTTTTCATTAAATGCTGGTTTGACTGAAATTTATGCTCAGTAAGAAATAGCATGTGCACATAAAAACTGGATGCAGATTCTGTGAATGATTCAGATGGGAAACAAAAGCGTTGTAGGTCAAAGTTATTTCTCTTTAGTTTTGCACCTAAACAGCCCATCACTTCCAAAAGCCTGCGCCATAAGAACTTTCCTTTGGTTGTGCTGTTCAGCCCACAAGAAATGACTCATTCTGTTCAGCTTAGCAGCTCTATAATAAACTTTATATTTTCAAAACCTTGCAGGATCAAATCCATAAAAAGCTTCACAAAGCTTGGTGATCTTAACGCCACAGTGTAGAGCAGTGGAGCTTGAGGCTTTTTTCCCCACTGCTTTTAACATACAGAAAAGTGATAGTGGTACAGAAACCAGGTTATGTTCTGCACCAGTAAGCACCTATACTATGATATAGGGCATACATACATTAGTCAATTTGATAGATGTGACTTCTAAGCTGCCCAAGATTATCAACTGTATTTAGAGGACACATCATGGAAGAATGGAATGTGAAGGAATGACAGTCTTGTTAGTACATGAGAATAAAGCTTAGTATGTCTTGTTTGTGATGAATATTAAAATATCTGAAGCTATGTCTGAGCTCCCTGCTGCAATTAAGCATGAAGCTCATATGAGCTGTCCTCATGACCAGGAGCTATTGGCTGCTTATAAGTAGGTTCAGCAACAGACATGTCTGACCTGTGCTAAATGCAGTTGCCTAACCATGATCAATGGACTATTAAACTGTAATTAAGCCCGGATGAATAATTATGTTTATGGGCAGCAAGTATTTTCAGTTTCATCAAGTACCTACCTCTTCTTTTTAAGGTCCAGGAAGCTATATGTTGAGGATAGTAAATTAGCCATCCTGAAAAACGTTGAGAGTCAAACCAAGAATTCATTGTTTGCAATTGAATCTTACTATACAAAAATACCTTATGCTTTAAAGAAGGCATATCTTGGCAGGGAGGAAGCAAAATTAAATTTAGCATCCTAAGATCGCAAGCTGTTTGTACATCTCATGACAACCTGTTTGCTGATCATGTAGCCACTCAAAGCAAATCGCCTGCCAGATTTCAGCCTCTTCTTACCCAGCTCAGGAGTACTTCGAATACGTTTATGCTGTGAATGCAGTGGAACCTTCTTGCACTATGTTGTAAGCTAGAGCAAACGCTTCTTGGCTGACTCTAGTTGAGTATCTAGTCTTGTCTCCATTTCAGTGAAACACTCCCAACGCTACGTCAGGTTCCTTGCGAAAACGTAGAAGTACTCACCCTAACATGACTAATAATCCCTAAAAGGTAAATGCAGATTTGCAAAATGATTTTAAGGCAGTAACCAAGAAACACGATTCAGAGTGGGTAGCAAGATGAAGGCCGGGAGCTGAGGTGTGCCGTTCCTGCTCCTGGCAGCCCAACAGACCCGTCAAAAAGGAGGACAACACTTACTTTACTTCTGCGCTCTCCCGACACTCAGCTCCCTACAGCTTCTCCGTCGCGGCGCGTTCCTGCCTGGCGGCTGTAAGGAGGGAAGGTCGGCGGCGAGGCCTGCCTCAGGTGCTCCCAAATGAAAGGCAGTTGAATTAGCCCCTTTTACCACCCTGGGGTGGGCCTACTTTGGCCTCCAGCCCTTGGGACCGATGCAGTGGGGTAAAGTGGCCAACCATGTCAACTTTTCCTAACTTTTCCGTGTGCGGTTTGGGGCAGGGCCCCCGCTGTGCCCGGGCCACCTGCTCCTCTGCGGGAGAGGGATCAGACTGGGGGAGAGGGGTCAGGCTGCGGGAGAGGGGTCAGACTGAGGGAGAGGGATCAGGCTGCGGGAGAGGGATCAGACTGAGGGAGAGGGATCAGGCTGCAGGAGAGGGATCAGACTGAGGGAGAGGGGTCAGACTGCGGCCCACCTTCGCCTGGGGGGAACCAAAACCTCCCACCTGAGGAAAACTAACTAGGCCAGAAGGAACGCTGCTCCCCTGAGGCGCGGGAGCAAGCTCTGCGCTAGCACCCCCAGAGAAAACATAATTTTTGGGCGTCAGGCACTGAGATGAGCCCGACGACGGGAAAACGCACACGCAGGGAGCCGCTCTCTTCTCTCACGCTGTCACGGGGCAAAGCGCCGCTGCA